>JANHGB010018898.1:0-35197 GCA_026283785.1 Coracopsis vasa | reverse complement strand
AGGATGCTGGGGAGGGACTCTTCATTAGGGACTGTAGTGATAGGACAAGGGGTAATGGGTTCAAACTTAAACAGGGGGAAGTTCTTTACTGTGATGGTGGAGAGGCCCTGGAGGTTGGAACTAGATGATCTTAAGGTCCTTTCGAACCCTAACTCTTCTATGATTCTATAACCTCTTTATATTCCAACTTGTTCTTCCATAAACAAACAGCAGCATTGTTAACTTCCGTGTGTACAATAACAAGAGCATGATGTATACAATAACAATATTATGAAGGAATAAAAAAATACCGATTTTTTGTAGTATGCTGCCATTTTTATTCCTCCTTCCTGTCTCTCTTGCCACTCAGACATTATTTTCTAACAAATTCAGTTAAACAAATAATTCCATCTGAAGCTCCCTTTCAGCTTTAAGTCCCCTGGTAATACTGAAGTGTCAGCAGCCACCAAATTTTCATGATGTTTACAGAATTGCTGAGAAGTTTACAGCTTTTTTTTTTCCTTAATTTTTCTTTGTGAAGTCCAAAATAATAAGTTTTTACTGTTCAGCAGTTGATAGCATCTAAAACTTAATATTCCCACAGGTATATTAGATCTTAACCCCCTTCGCTTTTTACAATTAGAAAGAATAATAATCCTGGTGGATATTTCATTTTTCTGGCAATTCACTGATGTCTGAAGCTGCTACTGCCAAACTCTGGAAGCATTTGTCCTGAGTAAATATTTGATCTGTAATTTTTAAAATGCCTTTGGGAGGTGAGATCAGATGTGTAAGAATGTGACTGTGTTTATTTTTTACATGAATCCTGCTGGTAGAATCCTTAGGGATTTGCTGTATTAAAGATATTTATGAGAAAATTGCTCTTGGCTACAGTTTAAAAGGAAGCAATGTAGGACAGGGTATGCAAACTGGGGACTCTGATCATAGAGAATGGGAAGAGTCTCCTAGATCTGGAGTCCTTTTCTAATACCTAGCTCTCAAGCAAATTAAGTGAATATGCAAAAATCTGCAGTCACATTTCCACTTCAAAAATTAGCTTGTGTATTACAGTGTCTTAATGTTCATAATTTCAGAAGTGATGAAGTATTAGCGCAATTAGTCATGCAATAGGTGGACTCAGTATATGCTGTTGTCTGTACTTAAAAAAAGCCTATAGCATGGGCTTATTTGAAGAGCAAGTTCTTCAGGCATCTGACTATTATATTTGGCCTTTGGTGTGAAACAGATGTTTGCCATTTGTGCACATGAATACTTCTGTGTTCTTGCAGTCTTCCTGCTTTAAAGAGAAGAGCTGGGTAAGAAGATGGTAAGTAAAATATGGCAAGTTTGTCATAGCAGTTCAGCAGCATGTCTAGGGTGACATTTCGCATGAGTATTAGGTAGTAAAAATGATGAAGCAAGCAGAAAAAGAGGAGTTACAGAATCCAGTATGTGAAGTTTCTTTCACTAAGGATGTATTTTTCCAGTAAGAAGAAGGAGCTATTTGCCCTCCATTCAGTAAGAGGTCTCAAGCAATGCTGAAAGCTGTTGGACTCGCTTTCAAAGCTCTTCCAAGCTAAAAGATTCTATGAACTAGCTGAAGTCTATATAAAAAAAAAATTATGAAATCTAGCATGTATGTCAGTTTTGCTGACCACAGAATAGTTACATACTCAATTAGTAATACACATTTGATGATTTATAAAAATATATATGCACATGTGCATACACATACGGAGGGTTTTAATTAGTTGCTCAGTGTATAAATCTCTGCCCCTTTAAATTTGCTGACTGAAAGATGAAGAATTCCTGCCCTTTGAATGTTCAGCTTTCACAGAGGTTACAGTAAATCTCTTAATCTCCCAAGCACTTATTCTCCACTGGGTTTTTCACAGGCATTTATCCACAGGACATTCATTTCCAATATGTATTTAAATCCAGGAATAACTACGTGGGCTTTGAGCTGTCTGCTTTCATGCACTCGTAATGGGCTTTACCACAGGAACTATGGATGAGCTGAAAGAAAAAATAGATTCAAGCTCAGTCATATTTGGTTTCCATTTCAGCTTAAACTGGGTCTCTGTTTATTCTTGGTGAAGAGGGCATTAAAGAAAACAATTATTTGAGGGTGAGGGAAGGGCAGGAAGGATCCACAATAAAGGATTCATTCTGGCTTTAGAGAGAACACCGGAGTATCAGCTTTTCAGGCTTATATAATGGGACGTAGTTGGATGTATTGGCAAAATTGGGTGTGAGGATTTGAAACATATCCTCACACCCAATGCCCCTGAAACAAAACCTGTTAGCCCTTTTTTTCTTGTTCCTTACAGGAACTATAGACCAGATTCTTAGATGTAAATGGTCATAACCTCTCATTGTCCTGTAAATACACAGTAACTCACAGTAGCATGCTTTCCCATTACTTAGTAAATTCTTTGTAGCTAATATGCAAAATGGCCCACTTTTTTGTAATAGAAACTTCATATCAAATTAATTTTATGCTGTGAAAGAAAACACAATGTTCTTTATGTAGTTACAAAGAAGCTGTATCTTGAACTTCTGTTATTTTCTCTGCTGTGCATCAAAGAATTTGTTTCAGTTTCATTAAGAGCGTACTTAGGGAAGGCAAGTGGAGGAAATTGAAAGAAACTGTGCAGTGGATGCTTTTAGTTCTGTGTTTCCAGCCTGTGTAAAATAACCTGAATTTGAAAACTATCTTAAATTGTCTCCAAGAATATGTGTGCTATTATCAATGAATATAAATAATAGACTCATATAAAACATAAATCATAGAATAGTTGTTGGAAAGGACCTTAAGATTATCTAGTTCAAACACCCCTGCCCTTAAACAGGAGCTTTTTCATATTCTTCTGTTGTTTTTTTTTTTTCCCATCCTATTTTCCTCTCTGACATCATTCTCCATTATAACTGTTCTATTTCTCCATTCTTCAAGACTTTCACAAAATCAGAATCGCAGGATCGTTAGGGTTGGAAGGGACCTCTGCAGATCATCCAGTCCAAGCTCCTTCCAAAGCAGGGCCACCCAGAGCAGGTTACAAAGGAACGTGTCCAGGCAGGTTTGAATGTCTCCAGAAAGGAAGACTCCACAACACTCCTGGGCAGCCTGTTCCAGGGCTCTGACACCCTTAGTGTAAAGAAGTTCTTCCTCATGTTGAGGTGAAACTTCCTGTGGTTTAATTTATGGCCATTACTCCTCGTTCTGCCGCAGAGCACCACTGAAAAGTATAAAGACTTGGAATAGTGTTCATTATTTTCTGGTAAATACGCTTAACTTGAGATTTTACCTTTGAAAATATTCTTACTAGGGAGCATATAGAGCGATGATGAACTGTTCAGTAGAAGATAGATTTTTGTATTTCTTTTGGAATTGCATGCCTTGGTCTCATGCAGTGCTAGTACTACAAATAAAAATAAATGGGCTAATTATACTGTGGTGCTTATTAAACTCTTGAGAAATTCAGTTAGTCCCTCTTTTCTGGTGCTGGAAAAGTCCAACACAGATGTAAATGTCTGGATAGATGCTTATTAGGATGAAAATTCAGGCCAAATTTTGTGAGATGCTGATTAAGCTTGGGCCAAGGAATACCTTGAGGGAAAGTGATGGACTCACACCAGTGTCTTGACCTCTCATGGTGACATGAAAAAGGAACTGGAAAGGAGGAAACTAGTCCAGGAAATTGGGCTAGTACCAGTTTGAGGTTTAGCTTCATAAATTACTGATATGCATAGCCTAAAGAACAGATCATACTTGATCTAAGTAAGTGCTGTCCAGCTATTTAATACATAATTGCCTGAGCAAATTTACTTAAAACCCTTTGGTGCTAGGAAGAGAATAGCAATAAGCCTGAAACTTGCTTTTTATGTATGTATCTATTTTTCCTCCTTAAGGGATCAAAGCCCTGGCCAACAGTTCTAAACATGTCTCTGATTCAGTAAATTTATACAGTGTTGTCTGTTTTCTTACCAAGTTAAGCAAACACTCATAAGAGAATGCATAATATTTCTTTGACCAGGAAAGTATTATTTAAGATCACTGCACTTGTTAGATTATTTAAACACAAAGCTGTTAAATTGGCCTGTGTGCAACAACCTATCCTTGCGCTCCAGATTCCTAGCTAAAATAAATTTAAAAAAAAAATGTTCAAGGTGAAACAAAGTAATTTAAACATTGGATTACTTTGAAGTGGGAGATTTTAAAACTGGAAATCTGTTCTTTAATAAATTAGTGGTCAGTGACTTCTTTTCAAAATCAATGAGTTGTTTGGGCACACCAAGTTCTTGTTTGCTGTAGATTGCTGCACATTGCTGATGAATGCGTATGCTTCCTAGCAGTAACATTTCTTAGCAGAGTTTACTATAGCAATGAAGAGAAATTGTCTGTGAAAGAAACTTGTTTGAAACACCATTTAACTTGCAAGCCATAGAGGTTTATGCTGACTGATGGCACATTTAATGATCATGATCATGTGGACCAGAGCCAAGAGAATTCTCCTGTTCAACTTACTGAATTTGTTCTTCATTTCTTAGGACTCTGGATGTTACAACCCTTCCTTTATCTTTTAGTTTTGCAAAGTAAATTTAAGGAAGCAAGATAAAACAATGCTCTTCAGAATTTGAAACCTCAAAAACTGAGTTCTGTTTCTTTTATTGAAAGGCTCATAGATTGAAATGCAAGTTTCTCTTTGTCACTTAGAGATTTGGCATTTGAGATTAATTAATTTTCCCAACATTTAATAACTGCATTTTAAATGAGGCCTGTCTTGGTGGCTAATTACTGGGAATTTATGGCTGCCTTGACATTTCTAATATACCGCTGATTACAGTGGAATCACTTACAAACTTGCATACATTTTAAGTTGTTTGCTTATGAACTGTTTATTCATCCCCTTTTATGGGAAATTGCTATAGCAGAGGGGATTGCTGGTATTCAGTATGCTGCTGTATGAATTAGTTTACATCAGCTTCTCATCTGGCAAATTATCTAATAGTCTAGCAGGCATTTTCACCTACCTGTAATAATGATGGAGAAATTCAGTAATGTAAAAACACTTCTTATCCAACCCAAATATAGGTGTGGAGTATGAGACATAGAAGTTTCCTGACTTGTCCAAAATCTTGCAGGGAGTTTCTGGCAACTAGAACTAGAATGAAAAGTATCTGATTTATGTTCCAGTTTTGGCTTGCCTTCTGATATTTACAGTCCAAAGCTGACAGATAATTCACTTACTGGTCTCCATATTTTCATCAAAACCTGTGGTAGATCTCTTTATGCCCAGCTCTCTGACCAGAATCAAATATATATTTAATTGTAATATTTCTTTTAAAAAATATTAATGACTTATTTTGGTTCAAGGATTTTTATCCTTTAATAAGTTCCCTCTGATAGTAGTTTCTAATTCTGTGGCTTGTAATACAATGTAAACTTTGATGGTAGCAGGTCTGAGAAGAAGGCAAATTCTGAAGAGAATTATGCTTACATGGATATACTTCTAGAATTGAAAATGGAGTATTCAGCTATGTTTTTTTTTCCCAAACCTTGACACAGGAGTGGTTTGTGAGAATACCTGCATGCCTGCTGAAGCTTATTTTTCTGTGAATTTTAGTTTGAGGATTTTCTTACTCATTTGTAAAAAAAAATACCAAAAAACCAGAAAAAAGCCAACCAAACCCCAACACCCTCTCTTCCCCCCACCCCCACCCCCGACAAAAAGCAACCCAAGACACCCACAAACAAACAAAACTCCACCAAACCAAACAACCCCCCGCAAAGCTCCCAGAAAACAAACAAACTCCAATCCAATCTTCAGGACTCTTTTTAGTGGGGAAAACTGAATCATTTTAAATCCTTTTAGGACACTGAATAACTTACAGCATAAATGTTATGCTGTGTACATTATGTAAAGCATAATAACATAACATAACAAGTAGCTCCTCAGAGTACAAAATGGAAATTTGCAGCTACACCAGCTACACTCATAATGCTTAATTTATAAGTAGTAAAGATGGGGTCATGAAGGGGAAGTTACACAAGTTTTCAATGCCAGCCAAATTCATAAATTATTTTTCTACTCTGATGCTGAAAGGTACATGCCAAGAAATTATGGTCAAATACTCAGGCTCGTGCTAATGAGCTGTAGTTCCCTTTGCTTCCATCAACCACATAGAGCTTTACTGTCTGAGGGTCTTCTGATATTTCACATAGGCTTCTGTGACTGTCACTGTCTTTCTGGTGTTTGTTCATATTGTCACTTTTGCGTAGCCCGTTTAACTGTAATGGATGGATGGATTTAAAAACCATCTGCAGCTACTATTAATATCACTCTTCAGTGTGTGTATTTCCACACGCATTTGGTAACAGCTGTTTGAGCAGAACACTTTTTGATTTACTTCCTTTGAATCTAATTTTATAGTACCATTTCCATTTTTATTTGAATTAGGTAATACTTGTCTATCAGTAAACGTCAATCATAAGATTTTAAGAAAGTCATTTCCAAATGTCCAGTAAGGTATTTGAACTTAGAAAGCACACGTTGAATATCAGTAATTTAAAATCAAACCGGTTTATTTTAGTGTTATTTCTGGCAGTAGGTTATTGGAAGTTTTGAGTGTTTCTATAAAGCTTATTTGTTTTACTTTAATTATATGTGTGTTCTTCTAGCAAATCAAAGAAATTATTTACTGTAAAGGCTGTACTCAGCATATATTTATTGAAAAATTTAAGATTACTGTTATATTTTAATGAATTCGGTGGTCATATATTTATGCTTACTACTTGATTACTGCTTAATGTGTGATTTACATCTGGTAGTAGAAAAGCTTTCTGATTAAATAAAAGGTTATACAAACTTAAAACTTATGTAGCTTTTAATCAGGCCAGGAAAGGTAAGGCCCAGTTAGAATTGAGTCTGGCCAGGGATGTAAAGGATAACATAAAGGGCTTCTATAGGTATGTTGCCAATAAAAGACAGACTAGGGATAATGTGGTCCCTCTCCAGAATGAAACAAGAGAACTGGCTACCCTGGATTTGCAGAAGGCTGAGGTTCTTAATGACTTCTTTGCCTCGGTCTTCACTGGCAAGTGGTCTGGCTGTGCCACTCAAGTCTTGGGAAAATGAAGACCTTAGGCACACTGTAGGAGAGGATCAGATTTGAGATCATCTTAGGAACCTGAATGCGCACAAGTCCGTGGGACCTGGTGAAATCCATCAGTGGGTCCTGAAGGAGCTGACAAATGAAGTTGCTAAGCCACTGTCCATCATATATGAAAAATCATGGCAGTCAGGTGAAGTTCCTGATGACTGGAAAAGGGTAATATAACCCCCATTTTCAAGAAGGGAAAATGGATGGTGAGGCACTGGAACAGGTTTCCCAAAGAAGTGGTAAATGCTCCATCCGTGGCAGTGTTCAAGGCCAGACTGGATAGAGCCTTGGGCGTTGGGATCTATTGTGAAGCGTCCCTGCCATGGCAGTGGGTTTGGAACTAGATGAGCTTAAGGTCCTTTCCAACCCTAACTATTCTGTGATTCAATGATTAGAGTTTATTGCTGCAGATAATACCTCCATGGAGAAGAAATATTTTGCCCTACATAAATTATTCCATTCTGCAGGAAATTCCTTCAGTTAATGTGGTTAAAGTTTGGGATATGGAGGAAAAATCAGTGACCTCTTTAAAAACAGTTGACTGAAAGTAATGCCACTTATATTTGGAGCAGTAGAATATATTTGTCCTTGTTGTATTGTAGATTGACTTTCTGTAATTTTCTTTGAATGACTGATTTTCCAGACAGTTGTGGAATAGTGGTAACAATGAGCTTTTAACCAGAAGAAGAAGTACACCAGGTTAAAAATAGGTTTTACTGTAGTCTTCAGAACCACAGGACAAAAAGAAAGGAAAAGACTCTGGAAGTTAAATCTTTTCAGCGGCTACTTTGGTTCCACAAGTGTCATTCTTGTTTGACTGAAACAGGCTTCCCATGTTCTAGAAGATGTAAAAGTGCTTGGTTGCCATTGGGAACAAGTGACAAAGATGTTTTATATTCTGTTTTAGCAGGTTATGGTTTTAGATAATCAGTATATTTTCTATTTATACTGTAGTAAGGAATAATACAAAATTTTCAATTAAAACCCTTCATTTGGTGATGATTATGAAAGCTAAATTAGTTCTTGCTATTACAAACTGATGGTGAGTGAAGCATTTAGTACTAGGAAATAAATAGAATCCCAACTTTTCTTGGCTCTCTAAGGAGGGTTTGGCAGGTCTGCCTATAGTGTTATTGATCCTTCTTCCTTTGTGACTCACCACCTGGTCAGGCTATTATTTACAGGTTATCTGATACTTACAGTATTTTTCTTTTGGCATTCAGGAACTTATAAAGGGTTCACTGCTTTGAAATGTCTTCATCTTGAAGGGCAAGAAGTGTGCAAGATCACTTTCTGAATAGGCTTTTCATGTATGTCTTTAGTGTGGGACTGTGCTGTGCATCTTCTACCCTGCAGTCTAAGGTAAATTATGTACTTGGAGAAAAACTCTTAAGTGTCTGATAACTTTAATGGGGATTCTGTTTTGAGAGCAGAATATAACACTGAGTGCGTGTTCTCTGAAAATACATGTGATGATGACATTGCTGGGATCATTTTCCATTTGAGGCTTCTGTATTATCCTGAGAGCTGGATTTTTCTTGTTATCTTCATCATGTTCACTGGGTAGGATTAGTTCTTAGTCAGTGTTAGTGATTTGGGTGTACAAATCTAAAATCTCCAAACAAATTGGACATTTCAGGCCAATTGATTTGTGACAGGCCAGTGATTTCCAAAAGTAATACTCTGTGCTGTACATTCTGGTGAATGCTTTATATTTCAGCACTACAAACAGAATATGGGGAGGAAGAGAATGCTGTTTTACAGCCAATTTTTGTAGGATACAGCCATGACTCTGATAAGCATTGTACTGCTTCAGCTGGGGAAACTGCCCTGGCTGTTTTTCCGTTGACATTGGAAATAAAGCTTCTGTATTGAGTACTTTTTTTTTGTTTAAAAAAAATATTATTTGCGGATTTTTTTTTAATTTTTATTTATTTTTAAATAGTAGTCAAAAGACGAAAGAATGCAAGTACTTCTTCTGAAGCAGTATTTGTCTATTTTCACTGTAGGTGAGCTTGCATCTCTCTGAAAACCAGGGAGCTATTGTAGCAGGATACCTTGTTGAACGAACTATCCGATGTTGTCACTTCTCTTATCATAATAATGATAGCTTCAGCTAGTGAACAACACCACTGAAGCAAGAGTTGATTTTTTTTCTAGACTTTATATCATTGCTTGTATCAGATACTAACTTGCTGTACTTCTAGCCTGACCTGAATTTCTTGGGGATTTACAGGTGCTACATTAAAATGAAATACAGTTCTAGCTGTTTGGGTTTTTTTGACAGGTGAAGTGCTTAACAGTTCTGTTTTCTAGTCCTATCATTTGGAAGGATCAAAAGAAGCTTGATAGTCTGAAATTTAACATTATGTCCCTTTGAGGGTAATCTGTTTTCATGTCATCTAAAGCCAACTAATCTATGTCAAAACAGGAGAGAATAATTCCAGGGTTTTGTGCAGAACATACAGGGAAGAAGGATTGTTGACGTTTTGTTTTAAATTTAACTGTGCTTAAGTAGCTGATAGCTGTTTATCAGTATAAATAAACAAATAAATAAAAGAATTTGCTCCAATACTTGCAGCAGCACTCTAATTGCAGAAGAGGAGATGCATTTCTGGAGTAAAAGGTAACAGCTTAAAAATGCTGTCTTGACTAGCTCTAGCTTTACGTAGCTAAAATGCTAAGGCACTCCAAAGGGAGCCTTTGATGACCCATATGCTAATACTTCAGGGCCAGCGTACTCCTTATTATCAAGAAATCTAATAATCTTCCTTGGCAGAAATTGCCATCTTCTCGTGTCACCAGTGATCTCTACCGGCAGTTCTGAGCGGGTAGGTTCATGAGAGACCCATGTGTTTTTGCACTGTTCCACAAAGATCTGCCCTGCATGGCTTCATTTGGAGTGTGCTTTTGTGAACATGATATTATTACTTGCCTCACCAAATTTCAAGGATAACTTAAGACTAAATATCACAGTTGAAGTGTTTTATTTTGTTCACTAGCAATGACTTTAGTGTGGCAGCTGCTCTAAGGGTTGTGGAAACAGATGCGTAGACACATTGGAGCATTTATCTCTCTGTAGTCATAAATCAGTCTTCTGTCAGGATTCATTCATGGTTTAGTTTGTTGTTCCTGCTATATACCTATAACCCCTTGTTAATATTTCTATCGTTTTTTTAAGGAATGGCTTTTCTGAAATGTAGGCGACATTCATATTTTTGTTATGCTGTTATATCCCTGTTAATACATTTGGGATCTACCTTCTATGATTCTCAAAAGCATGCGTTGAAGAACTGTATTTTTGTGTGTAGTGAACAAAACTGTGAATGTCAAAATTCCCAGAGGCAGCACTTTAGTTTAAGAAACAAAACTGAAATAACACCCTACCCAAAAACAGCAAAAGCTCCTTATCGGGGGAGTTTAAACTAGTTATCTACAGACATTTCCTGAGTATTTTTTTCATCTAAGATACATTACCTAAAAGAAAGCAGGCTTAAGAACTGAACTTGGAAACTGATTTCGAAAGGTAAGATGAACTCCCTGTTGAACTGGCTTGCCTGGTTTCTTTTCAGAACATTTTTAATATGAAGAACATGTGAAGCGTAGGTCATGTTTTACGAGAAGTTACTTGATACTTTTTTTCCATGGGACACTTCAAAGGTTTTGCTGGAGTATCGCTTGCTCTGTGCTAATGTTATGGTGTGGCGTAAATAACTTTATATGTTTACTTTGAGTGCTTCCAGTAGGTGACGAAGATTTTAATTTTAGGGGAATATGGTTTTCTGTGAAATTCAGTTTTGAGGTAACATCAAGGAGACATTAAGGGAATCTCTGTTGTGTCTGGAAAGTTGTACAAGTTGCAGTCTTCTGGATGTAATTTTTTGTTACCTAGAGTCAAAGTCCATTTCTGTTTCTCAGCTAAGTTTACACATAGTAAGTGTAGGTTGACTAGCATCTGACATAAATGTTACCATTCTCTTTATCTTCATCTCCAATTTTAATTAAATGCAGGTGCAAGACTAAATAATAACTTCAGCACTGTTCCCACACAACAAATCCACATGTCACTTCAGAAACATTTGATGTTTGTTGCGTTTTCCTGTCTGTTTGTGAGAAGTGCTTTCCTTAGGAATTAGTGTCTTATGGAGAACCAGCGGAGCTCCAGTATCTGCTGCAGGTTGCAATCCGTTGTCCAGCGCTAGAAATCTATCTCTCTGTAACTGCCGCTTCTGAGTAAAAAATTTAAGTGGCAGATTATTGAAGAGCAGAACTCATACTACTTGGGATATTATACATTCTTGATCTTTTCCCTTTCATAGTTTTCTACCTGTTCTCCGTAATGTGCAACTTTCAAATCTGGTAGGGTTCCTCAGTGTTTCATTGATATATTTTTGAAGAGCAAATTAAAGATCCTCAGATTAAATGAATGAAAGCTCAGATACATACTGAGTTTTTTTGTATGTGGAAATTAATTTAACCTACAGTGCTTTCCATAATTTCATATGAATTATATTTTTGATATATAAATGGGAATTCTTTGTCTTGTTTTGTCTTTGTCTTTGTTTTGTCTTGAAAGCGTGTATGACAAAGAATTCTCATAATACTTTTTAATGAATTAGAAATATTTCTACTAAACCTGGCTACCTTTAGTGTACTTTTCACTAGACTAAAAAGGGTTATTTGTCCTATGTGAAATTTTGCCACATTCTCTGAGCCTGTTTCCAAAAATGGTTAATTTTCATACAAATAAGAAAAAGATCTTGTAGTTAATGAGTCTAGTTTTGGCTTCTGAATATAGAATTAAATTAAAGTCTTCATTTTAACTTCTTCAATACTTTTTACTTATTTCATATTTAACTCCCTGCCTTGCATTTGAATGCAGAAAACGAGTGTGTAGAAATACTTAAAAAAATGCATTAGTTGCATTTTCCCCAGCTTAAGTCTGAGACAGGAAATTCTTTACAAGCATTAAAATTCTTCTTTTTAGTATAGTAAGTTTGTTACACAGCACGCTTTTTAGTTTGAGCTCTTTAGTATTAGGGTAATAGTTCAGTTTTCCTATATCTGATGAACTTGTAGAAAATATCTTGAAATGAAATATAATATCAAGAGCTTTTTGTCTGTGAGAAAACAGGTTTAGAGGTGAGAGTTTCCCTCTGTTTTCAACTGGTTCTAGGAATGAAGACTTTTGACTTTTGGTCAAAACTGTAAATATTGTATTCCTGGTTTTGACAAAATTGCTAAATGTTGCAATATTTATCATTTTATATGTGTGTGCACACATTTATACATATGTCTATATGTATAAATGGAATATATGTGTTACTCTAACTCTATAATATGCCATGTAATACGCCATAAGAGAAATTAGTTCATTGAATATCTGTACCTGAATTTGCATGCTTTAAATGCTGCCAGTATTCTAAGTTGTAAACAAAATATCCTGTACCTTTGCAGCACTCTGTCCTTTCACAGCCTCCTTAAAAGACTTAAATTTAGTGAGTCCAGTCCCTGAAGTTCTATCTTTAACCAATGGAGTACTTTGATCTATTTCTGTTACCACGTCAGAAACTTTAATTTCAAAAAAAAACCAAAGCAGAGTTCTAAAAATATTTCCAATGCTGCATATAATGAGATTTGCTTTAAATATTCTGCATTGAAAATATGAGCCAAATAATTGACTTGTAATTGAATAGCAGATCACTTCTTCCCTACCTGCAGTGCCACCCAATTGTTCTTGTTTTTCTAATAATACAGATTGCAGGTGTAATTGTGAATAACAGAAATGTGCTTTATCAGTTGCATTTCTTTTGAAGGTTTCTGACTTTGCTCAAGATCCAGAATAGTTGTTTCATAAAGCATTTTGTTTGATTTTCAGTGTATAATTATGTTAGTGTTTTTCTTTCATTTTGTTAAATGCTTTAGTACTTTTAAACTTTTTGTAACTGAATTTATTTCTTTGTAGAAACTGTGTACTTCCAAACTCCTACGCTCCTATTCCAATCTCTTAACAAAAGTGTTATTTTGTTATAGCCAAAACTGCAGTTAAATGCTTTTACTTGATGTTTATAATAGGTGACCCCATTCTGTTGATATCCTGATGGTTCATGACAGGTCGACATATGCAGTCTAAGGAAGAGGCTGAACCATTGTTTGTCTTACTTCAAGTTTATAAGATTTTATACAAGTATAGATTTGTTGTCTTCCAGGCTTATTATTAAACCTTTAATTTTATTTACAGCCATTAGGCCTTTACATGAATGTTTTAATTGCATTTGGTAATTTTTAGATTATTGCTTATTTTACTCATGCACAGATCTAAAAAATTCTAGTTAATAGATTTTTTCCACTGGATAACATAGTATTTATGCAACTGGGTATGTTGCTTGTCCGTCGTAACTATTTGCAGGGTTTTGATTATAATCTGTTTTCCTGTTAGGTTTGTTAGTCCTTTTAATACTTTAAGAAGATGAATTTTAAATGGACAAATTTATTTCTCCAAAATAATTGTAGCTATATAACTTTTTGCTGGAAGAGTTACTGTAGCGTCTCCCAGCAAAGAACACAGCCTGGATGTGTTCTGTTGTTTTATGCTACCCATGAATATAAAATGGAGAAGACTGTGAAATAGCTGGGTCTTGATTGAAGACGCTCATAGTAGAGGATAGAATAGCTTGAAAAAATTGTCATAATTAATTTGATACTGAAATATCTGAGGGAAAAATTTGGTCATGGATCACAACCCCAGAACAGCTTTCAAACACTGTGTTTACCTAAAGTTCTGTAGGTTCAGTAATGATTGTAGATGCAAAGTTGAACACTTACGGTAATGAATGAAGTCAGTTGGCAGTCAGCTGTGTTTTATGACATCTTCCCTTGTTGTGGCATTTTATGTAACCTTTTAGTTCAGGGATGAAATGGTGTGATCCCAGGTTTGGTAGTGCCACTCTTTCCTGTTAGGTGTTCTGTATCCATGAGAGGGCACTATAGCATGTATTACAGATGTGGAGATGTGTGAAGAAGAGATGCATGGAGAGGCTAAGAGAGGCAGCATGTCTTCAAAGACAGCTGAAGATAAATCTGCTAAGTGTCATATGCTATTAAATTAATAAACCAAGGCGAGCTACTTTTATTTCTTTTGAAATATGAACAAGTTTAACATATACCAAGACTTCACTGTAATTTAATGCTAATACGATCTATGCTACAATTAGCAAAAGATAGTACAGGTTTTTGAAATTTCGCTTGTTTTGTATTGCTGGACACTGAAATTGTTTAGGAACATATATTTAACTAATTTATGTCATGATTGGAATGAAAGTGAAATGAATGCACCAAATACTCTCGCCTCCTTTTATTTTTGCTAGCTCATTGACAGCAGAATAAAATAACAATTGTCACTTTTCCTTGTTCTTTCTGAATCCAGGCAAACTATTAAAATGCAAATGCTAAAAATCTGACACTGTAAGTTTAAATTATATTAGCATCTGCAGAACTAGATTTTCAGGTTTTCTACATGAGCAAATTAAACCTAATAATATGCCCTGAGCCTCCGAGGGGCTGCCATAGCAGCACCAGGCACAAGTAATTTCCATACTGCAGAGCATGAAAGAGTTCTGCTGAGGTGAAATTAAAGCCTGTACCAGGATTTTTTCCTGGTGATTACCTATATCAACTCTCCAGAGAGTATGTTTAAATGCTGAAGCTTAAAGGCTTCCATGTTTTCGAGGGCTGGGAGGCTATCTAACATCAGAGTGTTATTTGTGCGCCAGCCCAACTGTTTCAATTACCAATTTATCGCTGAGAAGCAGTAATGGATTTTTAAAGTTTGAAGATAGATCTGAGCTCTTACTGTCGAAAAGAAAACTCACGATTCCATTAGGAAGATAGTGTAGATGCTGAGCAGCTACATGGTTTAACCCTACTGTTTTCAGTAGCATTTATTAATATGCTTTTATAAATCCTATTAGAGCTGCAGTATTGCCCATTCTGCTCACACTGTAATATGGAACTGAAGTCTGTGTGAAAATACTCGAAATTGTGTTATTACTCCTATTAGTTTAATGTAATAAAATTACTTTATCCCTACCCTCAGACTCATGGTCCTTTGGCAGACTTAGTAAATGGTTGTGAAAGCCCAAGAATCACATTATCACCTCTTGAGAGGTGAAGCATAATATATATGTTTGTAGTGCATAGTGCCACTCTCGCTCTGTTCCACGATGCACCTAGACAGGCAGTTAATTTTCTGCATGTGCTTACATTAATTTGGGAAGAGCAGGAAGCATTTAAGGTAATTGTCTGAAAAATCTGAAATAATATGCTACTGCATATCAGTGTAATGGGATATTATTTCAGTATTTTTGTAAATAGCTAATTTGTATTAACTGCCATTAGGAAATGTATTCTTCTAGAGCTCTTTTTCTGACCCTAAGTGCTACAAATTCACTGCCTGTTTTAAAGGCATCTAAAATATGCCAGTTGGAGGAGTTTCATGCATTGTTTCAAAACTGGAATTTTATAATCTGATATGGAGTGATCAGGACAAGATAGTTATGTTTACATCCATCATAGTGTGTGTCTTACAGCTGGGACACCTTCTCCTCCTGCTCCCTGTGGGTGACTAGTGGGAGTTGTTGGAGGAGCCCAGCCTAGGTGTAATGCCTGCCTTGAAGTGTAGGCATGCTCAGGTGTTTGTTCAGTCACCTCCCTGTAGGTTTGAACAACTTCTTTCTGTTTCTTCTGCCTTAATTCTAGGTACAGTTTAGTGGGGGTTGGAGAGGTGGTTTTTCATTTATTTTGTGGGGTTTTTTTTTGTTTTATTTCTTCCAAGTAAGGTCCCCATGTCAGATTTCCTTTTGATTTCTGTGAACTGGTATTACATTGGGAATACAAAAGAACGGCTGACTGTGACTGGTTTGCTCTAAGAGCTGGATTTCTCTATAGCCTATCAAATAGCTCTGCTGAGGAGGGTTACCCAAGAGGCGTTTTGTTAGTGCTGCTGCAGGGCTTTTTAAATTATAAGACGGTGTTCTCGGGAATGCTGATGAATTTCAGTGACAACTTCAGTAAATCAGGAAAGCCATTTTCAGCTGTTCTTTTAAAGCTGATGCCTTATTCTTTGTGGGGTTTGGCCATACAAAGGACTTTCTCAGACGGGAAAGAGGTGACTGTCATTTCACAATTCAGAGCATTAAAGGAAACAATAATTTAAGGTTTTGTATCACTGCTTAATACATTTTAAGAAAGATTAGATTAGAACGGTTTATGAAGCTATCAATTCCAGCATGTCAGTAATTGAGGGAGGGGAAGTGGGATGAATTCTTCAGTATGTTTCTAATACTCATCATGAATCATTTTGTCATCCAGAACTTCAGCTTCAGAGCAGCCTGTTGACAACAGTTCATGTGTTAGAGCCATGTGGCTTAGCAGTATGTGCCAGAGATTTTTTTTAAAAAAGGTGAAAGATATTTTGCATTTATTTATTTTCATTTTAAGCGTGAAGGCATTTGGTGTCATAACTGCTTAATTCTGGTTGAAGAAAATTGAGTGCCCCTAATGGGACATTGGGAATTTATGGTATGGTGTTGAAACCAAGATCGTGACTAGCAGCACTTCACACCCTGTCTGTGGAAGCAGTTACGTCTGCGGTAGGTCACGTCTTTGCCTCCTATCAAGATTCTTGTATAATGCAGAATGTCATTTGTATTTTTAAAATCAGCATAAAATGTTGACTGTCCTTAGAGTGTGATGGCTACTTTAAAAATTAATATTGTAGTTCCTATTTTAGAAACAATTTTGTCCACAGTTGCAGACTGTGGATATCAGATAGTTTATGTGTGTAGTTGGTACTTCAGCTGGTTGAACTGGAAATATTTTATAACGCTGCATAACATGTTTATTTCACACAGGTAATCTTGTTTACCTGTCATGGTCTGCTGTGTGTGTCCTTGTTGCAGGTGACAGGAGATTCAGTATTGAATACAGTCAGTTATGCTACATAATGAAATCCCTAATTTCCCCCAGTTAAACGGCTTCATAAATTTTTTAATTAAAATAATAAAAATAATCCTAGGGATGTCTTGCTTAACTAAAATTGGACTTTAGTTATTCAAGTTTGCGTTCCTACACGCATGTCTGGAACATGAGGAAGATCTTGTTTGTTCTGAGGGTGGCTGAGCATTGGAATAGGTTGCCCAGAGAGGCTCCTTCCCTGGAGATATTCAAGAGCCATCTGTACACAATCCTGAGTAATGTGCCTTAGGTGACCTTGCTTGAGCAGGGATGTCCGACTAGATGACTTCTGGTAGTCCCTCCCACCCTCAATCATTCTGTGATTCTGTGTGATTTAGTGGCAGCAGCAAGTGGAAACTGCTCTATGGGCTGTCAGAAATCAAGCCAGACTGCCAGTGAAGTGCAATGTGCTGTGAGTTCAGAGGTCCTGCCGTCACCCACTGGTGAGTCCAACAGCTGAAGTGATACAGAGGACAAAAGCATTACATCACCTTGCTGTGAAAGGGTAGCTGAATTGACTTAAGTTTCTTCCCAGCATTTTGCTCTTTAAAGAAAACTCCAGAGAGTGAACATAACAACCCTAAAACCTGGATACAGAAGAGAACTTGTTTCCTGCCCTTTTTTTTTTTTTTTTTTTTTTTTTTTTTTTTTGGGAGAATGAGAGAGAATAAACCCAAAATATTCCTTAACTAATTTTCAAGGATATAATTTCTGGTTTAGTTGGTTGGGTTTGGTTTTATTTGGGTTTTTTGTTTTGTTTGTTCTTTGTTTGTTTTTTTTCATATTTAGTTCTTTCTGATTTATTGGAATCTTCCATGATCTTTGCATTAACGTTTGCCAAGTAGAATAAAGCTAAGAAGGACTGTTATAACTAAATACCTGATAAATAAGAATCATTCAGACTGGAACAAACCTCTAAATTCTTATCTCTAGGCAGAAAATAGTCATCCCCTTTAATCTGGTGCTAAGGGACTCTACTCTTGAACGAGAAGGCTGATACCCCTTGAAAAGGGTATCTACATGTTTGCTTCTCTTACTGGGTAGAATGGATGATTATGAATGATCTCTATTTTTTTTTTTCCAAGTTTGATTGCTCTATGTAAGATTCTTAGTTTGAAGCCTGCTTTTATTGCTTATAACGACATGTCAGAGTGTAAGTAGCTCCTCACTTAACTGTAATACCGGAAATAATGATCAGCTTAGGTCAGGCATAAATTCTGCAGGGTCTAATTTTACATTTGGTTCTAGTGTTTCTTTTTAACTCAATGTATGCCTGTCTATAAACACTAATTTCAGCTAACTAGTGATGTCAAAGTTATGCAGTCAATCTATAAGCACAGGGAGTTATCGATATAATCTCAGGGCGGTTGATCTATTCTAAAAATATATCTGAAGTTATCATTTGTACCTGAATTTGTGTGATGTAGGGGGAATGTGGGGGACTGCAGGGCTACCATTAAAACACAGAAAAGAGTAATTTACAACAGCAGTGCTGTAACAGCAGTGCTAGCTCATGATTCTCAGTGTAAAAAAAGTACATAGATTCGGTCAAAAGAACTAGATGTGATAGTAAGCAGGATGGGTAGGAAGCAATCTAATGCAAACATTCTTCAAAGCGGCTCATGCTGTCATAGCAAGAAGTACTTGGCACTATTGAAAGCTCTGACTGTTTCTAGAGCTTTGACATGCTGTAGAATAATAATTTGTAACGTGTACAAGCTCCTAGGGCAGCCTGAGGAGTTCATAAAAGCCAGCTGCTGACAACTTGTACCTTGCACTTGTGCCTCATTGTCATGAATCATATGACAATAATTTTTAATTTCATGAGCCCGTGTTTTTTGTTTTATTCTACTTTTCCACAGGGTCTTTGCCTCATTCAGTGCATTACGATAAGAAACTAAACCTTCTTACTATATTTTCCCTTTTTACTTGACAGTATTTTAAAGTTAACATGCTTAACAATATAGCGTAGACATTTTTAAACTCCAAACTTAATAACGATATCAAGATCAAAACACATCTAGTTTTTACATTTAACTGATTTCAACATGTGCCATAACACATTTTGTTGCATCTGAAAACTTACAGTAGAAATGAGGAAATTATGAAATATGGGCTCAGTTCATTTCATTGGCTTCTGAAAGGCAAATAGCATTTCACTGCGGTCAATTTGCACTGTGAAAATATTAAGTGGATCTTGGATGCAATGATTTTTCAGCTATTATGACAACAAAACTATTTTAGTGTTAACTTAGACCCAGATCTAGCTTAGAAATTAAAGATATCATGACGAAGGCATAATGGGCTTGATGGGGCACCAGATACCCTTCTGTTGATTTCTTTAAGCTTTGTTGCATGTTCTGCTTACAGTTGATAAGGCAGGAGGTGATACGCGGTTGATTTTTCAGCAGCAGCGGATGGAAGGCACCAGCAGTAATTGGAACAGGTTGAGCAGAGAACATGTACATGCTTGTACTGCATTTCTGTGTAGCTGCAGAGGTGTTCATAAGTCCTGGAGGCTTCCCCAGCTTATTCTCACATGTTTACAGTTAAGAAACCACAGGAAGCTGCTGAGATCTGCTGCTCTTCTATGGAGAGCTGGGAACAGCTGAGGAAGCTGCAGGCATATTTATGTTCGTTACTAGTCTCTACAGGTCTCCTAGTTTGGATGCTACTTTTGGGCTACCCTTCTGCATTGACTGGCTTCAGTATCCCATGCTATTAATAGGACACAGCCCTCTACTTATAAACTGCAGTAATCTTAAAGAAGAGGTGGCATCTAGGGGGGCATGAAGTGCATTGTATTTTAGAGTTGTTAACCTCTCCTTCTTTTCTGTTCCCCACTGTCCTCTGTCTTGTATCTCCGCATTTTCTTCAAGGCAGATACTTCTGCTTTGTGATGCAGAAATAAGAGAAACAGGTAGAGAGGGATCAATAATGTTAAATCCAATGCAAAAGAGTTGTTTTTTTTAGAAAAAATCTGAGGAATTTTGCAAGGCATTTTATGTTATTTCCCATGGGTTCCATTTCCCACTTGGCAAGGAACATGAAAAATAAATGTAATTTGCAGAATTAAACTGATAGTAATACAGTATAATAGGCTGCACGTCAGGCCTGATTATTAGTGTATCTATAAGATTGCTCTCATTTGAAGCTTAAGGATTAAATCTGTAGTTTCATAGCCAGCTATCTAATAACAGCTTAGCACGTGAACAACAGGAGCCAAAAATCTGGATGATTGATTTAGTACCTGATTACATTATATTTGTTACAACTTCCCTAAACAGTAAATCCCATGCTCGCAAGAGGTGCCAGGTTGACAGCTCTGGAGCCTTACCTACAGAAAGAGAACATTTCTGACAGCAGGAGTTTGAAATCTCTCTTACTGCCCCAGAACTCAGACTAGTAGGATTCAGTGCAGAATATAAGGATTCAGTTTTGTCCTCAGACCATTTAAGACATAGTTTCTCTGCAGAGGTTACCAAGCTCTTGCACTGCATAGGGAAGGCACAGCTCCATGAAAGGTGTTAATGTCATATGATGGAAGAGCCCCAGATTACTGTTGTGCACATGATTGCTGACTGTGGGAGCAGAGTTAGAGACCATCCAGGAGCTGTGCCTGCATCCCAACCTGTGCTGCCTCCCTAGACCATGAGGAAATGGACCATTCAGCTTCTCATTTGCAGAGGGATACCCCATGCAGTATCATTAGGATTTGGGGATCAAGGGGGAGAACGGGTGGGGAACAGAATAAAGGAGAAGAGTCATCCATCGTTTTCTTGTGCATGCTGGCACTCTTGTGCTTTTAGTAGCGTGGAGAGGAGGGCAAAATCTTCCTGTAGAGGGCTAACTGCAACCTTTACTGGACTTGCCTTGGTTTTAAGAATGAGCATTTATATTCCTAGGTGCGTGTGTGAGGGAATGTGTGTAACTTCTTTCTTAAGTTAATTCTTAATGATGGAAAAGTGTTAGCAATTTTGGCCTAGAATCTTTTGCTTGTTTTTATGTCTTTTAGTGGTTTTCTTCAGGGTTATGCGTTTTACTCACTCTTGAACTTCGGTTTTGTGTACGGTTTGTTCATTATGCTTTCATCCTAAATAGCATGACAGCCTGTGAGTGTGGTAAGCTGTAAATATGAATTATGCTGGTGCAGTCTTTTATATCAGTGGCTCCTGATCCATCAGTATTATTGCAGATGAAGATTGTTTTCAAAGAGGGCTGAGAGGTTGTCCTGACTTTGATGGGTGTCTGTGGAGCACTTGGGAATTGTGCTTTGACCAGCCTGTGCTTCTGCATAGTCTGCTGCTGTACTTCTGGAGTTTAGCAGTGGGTTTCAGATTTATATACATCCAAGCAAGATAATACAGAAAAGTGAAGGAAGAAAATAACATTTCCATCAGTGATTTTATCTGAGCAGCTGAAGTTTGAAAGAAATTCAGAAGAACCTTTAAGATTATTCTTTTAACCGTAAATAACTGAGAGATGTGCAGATAATGGGGTTTTCAGATAAAGCTCAGATGGACTGAAATGTATTTAGTTCTGGGATAGTACTACAGAAAATTGGTGAAAAATGGTGTTTAGAACAGGATTAGATAAAACTCTGGAAAATATATTAAAGCATTAATCTTATATTGGCAGAATGGAATAGATGATTGCTACTGATAAGTTATTATTTATTGGATCTGCATATCCAGTATGTGAAGGAATTTTTATAGAATCTAATTTTGCATTTTTTCTGTTGGATTTTAAATGAACGGTAGTTTCTGCTGAAATAGTGTCTTATCAAGCACATCCCAGCATCCTTGGCATTTCAACCTGAGATCTGTTAGCACTGCATTAGTGCCCAACGTTGTCTGTATTAAAAACTTGGTGTTTGGGAGTATGGAGAACCAGCAGATTTTAATCATAAAATAGTTTTGTGATTTGGCTCCAATCAGGCAAAACCAATCTTTTTTGTTTGTTTGTTTGTTTTTTCTGAAGTGCTGGGTTTTCTATAAAGATGGCCTGTTTCTCCCAGACCTATAGCAACTCCAAAGGGCTTGTCAGCATTAGCACAGCTTGTTTAGAAACAGCCGACAGGATGTGGAATATTTGTGCAGCCTTTCTAATTCCACAAGGGAGTAAACACATTTGCTGTTTTAGATGCAAATGCAAGAGATGGTGATATAAAATGCAAAGAAAGAGTAACAGAAAATATATTCTTTGTGTTTTGCACTGAATATGTCAAAGTATTGATACTCATAATTGAACATAAGTTCAAGATTGAATACAAGATTAATCTTTAAATCCAAAGTTGAATGGAAGCCAATCAGGCTATTTGTTTTTGGTTTTGTCCCCCCGCTGTCGTCCCGTCACCCTCCCCCCCCCCCAACTTTTTTTTGGTAGTTGATTTTAGGTTTATGTTATACTGCAGTATGCAGTAGTGTCATAATGTAATACAGAAATTTTTAAAGATGTCTATTGCTTGTAAAGTGTTAGAATTATCTCTATGTAAATTTCAGGTTGAAATTTGGCTTGTCCACTGTCTTCTTGAGAAAGAATTCGTGAGCAATTCTAGGAGAAAACCAGTAGAGAAAAATAACTGTTGAGATTTTAATAGCTCCATGATAGGAGCATCTGGGAGTAGGAAAGTGAATTTTTCGGAGAAAGTGTCCTTGCTGAGAAGGAGCAATCTGAAGTGTTCCAATGTATAGATTTTTCATCATATTCCACTATTAAGTTGGAACAATTCTCCCTCACTGTTAAAATAATACAACTCTCAGCACAGCACTAGTTCTTGCAGTTTCACTTTGCTATATACAACTTAGCTTTTTGCTGAATTTTGTAAATACTAAGGAAATTCTATGAGGGAGAAGACTTGGTGCAAGCATAATGGCAGTGGGGAGTACCTTGAAGTACCAGCATAATCTTTAGAAAGCAAAGAAATGGCATTTACTTTGGGGTGGCACTGGTTAGCTTGCTCACTTTTCTATCCCTTGTGCCAAGGGTTTATCTGCTAGTTTCAATGTACTTGAAGAGGAGCTTACTGCTCCAAGTAAATGGAATTAAAATCGTGAGCATATCTAGATGCTTGGCTGTTTACGTTGGAGAAGTCTGTTGCATTGGAGAAGCCCGGACATTATAATTTTGCTTAGAGAAGGAAATCTGAGCTTTATATGAAACTGGAACAGTAATAAGCAAAATGGAGTTCAGAAAAGTGTAGTTTTGCTCTCTCTCTTTCAGATATAGTGGAGGAAAATATAGTTTCTATACATGAAGTCAAGAGTGAGGTCATTCAGTGTCTGAACAACAACAAAAATTTGAAAGGGAGAATATCATACCAAGAATTTGTACATATTTTTTTTACTGAATTCTGCTAAAGCTGATGATAACTGGCATCCTTCTCAAACTTATGGACAGGAAAAAAGAAATATCACTTTTCCAAAGCAAAAAAGGGGAAGTGATTGCTTCCCCTCCGCATCCTCCCCAGCCATTTTCAAGTGGATGCCTTGACTGTGCAGGAATCTGTTGTTTGTACCAAGTAAATGAGCACTAGGTAATTTTGTTTCTGGCCAGTGTTGTTACATATTTTTCAGTTATACGTAAGTGTTTTGTGTGATTTATCCCTAAATAATGATTTTTTTAATTTGTTGAGTACATTTTTATTTTTCGTGTGAGAGGGGTCTGGTTCAGCACATAAAATACTTTGTCAGGATTATCTAATATAGTGCATCTGAGCTCCTTGCTGTACGTAAATATTCAAACTTGCAGCATGTGAGTGAGGTCGGAAGGTGGTATCTCCTCCTTTTCTCAGGTAGGAGAGTGAGGCACAAAGAAATTGAGAACTAGCTCATCAAAGGGATCCCACTACTCAGATCCCGCTGATTTCACAGGAAATAGGCACTTAAATATCTCTCTGAAACTGGCTACCTGGCTTACTGAGAACTCACAAGAGGTCCATGGTAGACTACTGTTATAAATCACAGTCTTCTAAATCTTAACCTATTTCCCTGGCTGTTTCCTTGCCTTCCTTCTAGGGAAGTTTTAATGTTTCTCTTTCATCTTTCTCAGAGACAAAGGCAAAAGGAAGGCTTCAGTAGTATCTCTAGCACAGGTAGTTTGGAGGGGGGAATAGGGAGAAAAGAAGTTAATTCATATTCCCCTTTAAAGTTTATTTTAATTCTGACACAATAATCAAACTGATCATTTTCTGCTAAAGTGTATGCCTGAATACTGCAGACCCATCTTTGACAGAGTTTGTTTGACTCATGCGTCAGGGCAATGCTTTGCCAGCCTTTAATATGCTGAGTATTTCTGTGACCATGAAGCAACCTTCTATAAATACGTTTCAGCAGTTGTACATGGCTGTCTGAAGAAGTCTGTCTGTAAAGATCTATTTCCAAATGTCCCTTTACCCCCCTGTTTTGTTTTTTTTTAAACAAGCAGCTTTCAAAGGCTGTTTATATTTTTGGCAGAGCTGTGAGCTTTCTCTCAGGGCTACTCACATTTCAGAGAACAGGTGACTTGCATACTTCTTGTTTATAAATTACAAATAAACTACATTGTCAGTCCAATATATATTTAAAGCATCATAGCTAATCATATTGCTAACAGTTTCCAGTGTAACATGCTCTGAATTTCTGGTTGGTGTTTTCAGGGGTCATTTCTTTGTTTTGGTTTGGATGTTGGTGTGTTTTCTACACGCCTCCTCCCCCCCACCGCCCGACCTCAAGATAAGTCTAGGTATGTTTAAAATGACGTTTTCAAGCAAAGCTTCTCTCTTTCTGCACTCTGTTGTACTTGTATGTATTCTCTGAAGGGGATAGTTCTCCTGTATTTGCTTAAAGTCACTAATCATTTCCTGTTAGTAAAGGAACACTCAAAGATTGCTAACAAATGATGCATGCGGGAACATACAGGAAATCACAAAGCATCTTATCAGCCCAAGAAAATGAGCTCCTCATCTCTTGGCTGATTGAACACCGTAGGACTATTTCGGGATTTTTTTTGTTTGTTTGTTTTAAATTCTGAATGGGTTGTATAGAAACTTTTGGGAAGCGGCATAACAATCTGCACTTCTTTTGAGGCTCAGTGATGGAAAGAACTTGCCTTGTGGTCTCCAGGGCTTAATTCCCTGTTGGAATCATCTGCTTGACTGTTGAAATTATGCCAGTGGATAATTCTGCCCCTGATATTCCAGGAAACAGAAAAACGGATGCTGAAAACTGCTAATATCCCTGCTCTGTAACCAAATATCCCATACTTGTAAGGATGGGGGAAACAACATTTTTTTTAAGGAGTGATGTGTCTAGCTCCAAGATCAGGCAAACTGTATATTTGTATTCATGTACCAGTCAAAACTTCATGAAAGAATGAATGTTATTTGAGCACTGTCATTTCTGTAACACTAAGTATTAGAAACCAGGAACCCGAACAACACAATTAAATAGAAATAGAAGATGCTAACACTAGAGCAAACTTAAAAAACAGTACTTCATACAATCACCTGAGAGTTCAGATGCCACAGTCTCCGCCAGCTCCAAAACTCTTGTTTTCCCCTTTTGTTGTCCAGCCGTACATTGGTTTTGTTCCTTGCTCAGCCTCTCTGACCATCTGAACTCTGTCAGATGGTATCGGCTCCTTTCCAAACTGTGATTAACTGCACTGCTTTTGATCTGATCACATGCAAGTCACATTCTACCTGGCAAGGTCTATGAGGGAAATGCCATCTCTGTGCATGGCATGGGTGTCTAGGGGAAAGCCCTCTACAATTCCACCCTCTTACCAGTTACCAGGAAACCCAAGCCTGGCATGGTGGGATTCCTCATCTGCCTTGCCCTCTATTGAGACTGTAGCAACAGAAGCCAAAGTACGCAGGAGCAGTCCAGTAGCCCTGGCAGTTTCTTGCCTGGAAGGCAGTGATTCTTCTTGGCAGATGCCTCTGCCCGAGAGGTTTTAGTCAACTTTCAAGCCTGTTTTATAGCTCTTCTCCCTCTCTACGGTTTCAGAGGGTGGGAGCAGGATGAGAGGCAGTGAGAACACAAACTGCGTCTGAGGGTGTCATAAGGGCATAGGGTGCTCAGGCCATGTAGCAGCGTAATCTCAAAGCAGAAACACTCATTGGTTCTGTGTACGCTAACCCTTAGCTGTGGTACAGTTGTGAGAGATCAGTATCACAGAGATCCCCAGACTCACAGTTTGTTCAGAATTGCTTTTGTTTCCTGTTCAGAGCTAGACCGCCTTAAACCATGAAGATAATAATTGTTATCCTGCTATTTGCACCATAGCTGAGATACCAGTGCCTAATGGAAAACAGCATGCTGGCAGCACTAGATTTTAAGATTACTGTAATGGATGTTATCAATGGCTGCAGAAATTTAGTAGGGAAAAAACAGTATTCTTTCTATCAAGAAAATTTTTCATTTGTAGACTATCAAAATACCCAAAATAGCATCAGCATTTTCAGTGTTCAGATATAGACAATGCATAACAGATGTATTGATGAGAGTGTTAATAATATATAAAAAGTCCCTAAGTAGCCATTGATGACATACATCGTAAACATGTCGGCATTTTATAATTGCATTTCTTAATCACATAAAAATGCATATGGTAGAAGGGAATGTCTCTCAAGGCCTTTATACAGAGAAGCATGAATAAGGTGTATTTTTAAAAGTGTGCAAATAGTGTATGGCCTGAAAAGATAAACCACGTGATGGAAAAAGTAATTTTCAACTATCTCTGGGCACAGTCTGCTCACAATAAATAAATGAATGCATCAAATGGGTTATAGGTAACAAATCCCAGGCAGACAAATCCAGGTATCCCCAAATTCTGTTTAGAACATCATTTTTGCATGAGAGGGTCAGTTACTCATAGATACCTGCATGAACAGATTTAAAGCAAATTGGTCAGTCCGATGTTTTGTTCTATTCCCCCAAGCACACATGTACTTGGTGACTTCTGTGCATTAACCTTACAATATACTGTCAAAGTCCATCTGCAAGCGCTTTTCCTTTGTCTCATTGAGATTGCGTCCTGTACTTAATTGGTGAGCAGATGCAAAACAAGGTGTGACATTCCTTCCTGACATCATAAGCAAATCTTGCATTTCTTGTATCTCTATACCCTCGTGGGATTATGAGGCTCCGCAAGTCACCTAGAGTCTGTAACCTGTCTTGTATTTTTTTTCTTGCTGTCTGTCACATCATTTAGACTCGCCTTGAAGCATGCACCATCATATTTTGTTGTATGTGTATATATTTTTAGTGGAAAGGCACCTTGACCAACCTGTGATCTGTAGTCTAGGTAGCTATTATGTAAATTTTAGCCTTTAACAACCTTGAATAATTGCTTTTCAGTAATATTGATTGGCAGCAGTTATCAGTGATATAGTAGGTTTATGTTCTGAGAAAAGGAGGAGACTGTCACTTGAGACAAATCCTCGAAAGTGACCTCTTGATTTGTGGAATACATACAAAACAGCAAATCCAGCATGTTGCTGAGGTGCAGCAATAAACATATTCAATTTCTTTGGTTGACTTGCCATCCTTGCCCTGCTGTTTGCTTAGCCAGAGCTGGAGTTGAAGTGCCCTGAAATATGTGTGATTATTGTTATAGGCCTTATTTTAGCCTGCAGTGATCTTAAGTGGAAGTGACATTTTGTTAAAGAGATTTCAAAATCTACAGTGAAAAATATACATTTAACTGCAGTGTAAATATCTCTTGATTTATTCAGTGCATTTCAAATCCTACATAAGTGTGTTTTCTCCTTGTACTTACTAGGGTCATCTTGCCCTGACCTGTGCTGAGCTCTGTTACACCTCTGTGAAGCTATATAGTTCAATATATTTTTTTCAAAGCTTATGGACTGTTCAACTGAGCTGTTGAAAAGAACAAAAGCATTCTGAAACTGTTCAGCAAGTGAATCCAGACTGTGCCACTTTCCAGCAACTGCTTAGTTCAGCACAGCATTTAACTTAGCCTCCAAGAGTTCCCCTGAGCCTCAAATCAGCATCAAACTGAAAAGCAGCATGGTCAGGATAGCACAGTGTTTCCCACAGCTTCAGAACATTTATTTTCTTTTCAACTTATCCTCCAAGCAATTGAGTCTCTAAATTGGCATCACACTACGTGACATGCTTAGGAGGGTACATCACTAATAGCATTAAATTGCTGATTTCTCTTAAAAGAAATACAAAACGAAAAAGAACCAGACAAAAACCCAAAAGTTTTCTGATGTTAATGGAGCCTACAGATGAGAAAGGTGGAAATAACTGCTTGTACAGTCATTATCAGCTTTGGCTTTCTTTCAAGTGCCACACTTCTTTGGAAGTAGTTAGAGCTTGCGGCTTCTTGAGAAATTGTTTATGTTTTGTGAAAGCGAAAGGATAGAAATGGTCTGGTTGAAAGCCATTTAATACGGTATGCCTGAACAGTGCCACGAGATTCAGTTGGTGCCTCTCTCATGGCTATAGTTTGGGATGGAGACCTTAGTAGCTATGAGAAACAGATCATTCTGATCATCTTCATGGCTGTCCTCTGGACCTGCTCTTTTACAAATGTGGCAGTTTTCACTTGTCACAACACTTGTGCAACGGTTTTGGGTAAAATCCCTTGACTTTCAAAAAACAAGCGGTGTTTGTGGGAAAGTTGCAAAATACTAGCAGTGGTTTTATGGGGAAGCCCCCCCCAAAAGACTAAAATAATATCATCTGACCTTTGCAACCTGAAAACCTCATCAGTTCTGTGCTAATATACGTGTATCTAAATCATCATTAAAAAGAAACTAAAGCTGTCAAACCAAATCATCAAATTATGCTTTAGTATCTTTTCCTTTATTTCAGTTTGTTGGGTTTTTTTCAGTGCTATCTTTCGTGGTTTTGAAAAATGGTTGTACAAAGATTTTCTGTTGTTGGTACGAGTTGATAGGATTCTGCAGTATTTTCCTAATACTCCTCTTTTTGTCAGTTACTTTGCTTATTTGTGTGCTGTCACAGAAAAGTACTCTTTGTGTTTTGAGACAGAACAGAAGATGTCTTGTGTGCAGATAGCTGTTTGTACTTTTTGCAGGCATTTCACACTGTTTTTTCCTGCTGTGTCCATTGCTGGCAAGAAATTCAGTGCTGAGATAATCTGACTTCAGTTGCCAAAGTGCTTTATTTTATCTGGTATCCAAATTTTTAGTGTGTTTATTGCAGCCATGCCAAAAAATAGATGTGGCAGCATTTGGATTTGGCCAAATAATAAAGAGTCAGTAAACTTTTTTTTTTTTTTTTTTTTCTCGTATAGAAATAGAACTTTAAAAGAGATGAATTGTGCTGAGTGAAAAAGATTTTTAATGTGTGTTAGTTATCTTGTTAATGACTTTGTACAGGAAAAGAGGGGTTGCTTTTGTAAATGGGACTGAAGTATTTGTCTGAAAGAAAACAAGTTTATGGGAAAACTTAGCAAGCACATACGCTCTTTCATCATCTTAACACTTTGCAGCTTAGGGGCTGCAGTTGGAGCCAGAGGTGGTTTCTCTGTGTTTAGCACTTTTCAGAGGATTATTTCTTTTTCCTGTTGGCCTGCTCAGTCTCCCTTTGAACCCATGTAATCCTTAACCATCCACAACATTTATAGGCCAGAAATTTCACCAGCTTAACTGCCCATTGTATGAGAAACCATTTTGTTTCTTTCAGGCCTACTGCTTGCTTCCTTTGAAATGCCCTAATACTTGCCTTGGAAGAAGCAGTGAACAGTTGGACTTCTAGCACACTATTTTAGAAAGAACAAGCTTTCCTCATACTGTATCATAAGTTGTACTTGGATATTTGGGGTGGCAAGAGAGCTAAATATCCTAATCCTTTATAAATATAGATTTCCTTGCAATATCTCTATGAATTAGGATGCTATTAAGTAGAAGCATGGAGAGGCTGTCTTTCAGATTTTCGGATGTCTAGAGATACACAGATAATAATGCAACAGGAATTCAAAAGCACACAATTGTCTAATTCTATCATCTTCTCATTTTAGTTTTCTATATACTGTTTGTCTTAATTGACCATAGAGTATCTTGTTGAAAATTGAAGAGGTATTCTGTACTGCAGCAGAAAGTGAATACCTACCTCTAGAATGTCAGAGTAGAATCTGCAATAGTGGATCATCATCTGTCTTGGATATAGAAACAGGTTTTTGTTGACTTCTATAGAAACAACATAGATCCAGTTTGAGCCAGAAACAGTCCCCTGCATTTGTAGCCCTCAGGACTGGTTTCTCAGTGTACCTCCAGCATACTTGAAGCAGCATTTGTACCTTGCAATAGCTAAGGAACACTCAGGCACAATACTTGATTGCAGTTCTCCATGCTCTTCTTCACTTGAATTGTGACTTGCTATGCAGTCCCACGTAAGTTGTCCTACCGGCCACTATAAGCATGAAATAGCAAGAGGAGGAGCTGAGGGCACCCAGGCGCTCTTGGCAGGGGAAGGAGGGCCACCCAGCATGTGTGCTGGGGAAAGTACTTTGACATTTACTGCAGGGCCAGGGCATCGCCTCACATCTGGGGCAACATACTGGCTACTCCTTGCTAGCTGTTCAGTGCAGTGCCGGCAGGGAGTTATGGTTGGGGAACAGCAACTGGTCCACAGTGCTCCTGAGATCGCCATCCTTTTCAAACTTCAGATCCCCCAAATGTACTGTAGAGAGTGGTTGTGTCATTTTCGTTCTGTCACTGATAGGTGAGGAAGCTGATGTTGCTATAGTTTGATGCATCCAATTATTATAAGACACTATACTAAAATGGCTATTTCCTGTTATAAGCCTGTGGCATCAAATAAAAGAGCACCAGGATGAGTAAGGTCTAAGATGTTGTAATCAAAGAAAAAACTTCTGTACCGAAGTTTAAATAAGATTTTATTTGGTGTATTTTTTGCAGTCCCTTGTGAGTTTGTTTTATAATGACAATTCTGTCAGTCCTTTGAAGAATTACCTTAAGAATCTATCCATTTCTTATAATGGTGATAATATTTTATTGATTTAAGTGAAAACCAGAAAAAATTAACCCTGTATATTACAGTGAGGCTAAAGATACCCTCTTTCTAGAAGATAAAATGCTAATATATAGTTGATATTCTTTTAATTGGAACCATATTCTATGTATAGCTCATCTCTTCCATTAGTTCTATAGGGACTTCCCATTTTTGAAAATACTTTTAGAATGTCCAGCTGTCTGTCCTGTTTCTTAGGTAACTTCTGTAATTAGCATTGTATGATAATTTTAGTTGTTTTACAGCTACCTGTAGTTGTCTGTTTCCCTTCCAGTCTGAATAGTTCTGGGGTTTGTTTCTGGTGTATTTTACATTTGACTCATCTGCTTTCTATATTAAGCAGGAAAACAATAAATAGTTTGTTTAAAAAAGCCACTTGCACTCTCATACAAGTCCTATCAGAAGCTATTTTATTTTTGACATATAAAGTCCTTACAAGGTCAAAATAGCACTTATTAAAGACATTGTCTTTGAGTGGTCTTGCCTGAATATTGACTGTTGTATAAAGATTTTAAAAATCATGTTATGCTAAAGAAACTTCCTATGCAAAAGGTACAAAAATTTTCTGCACTGCATTGGTAAATGTCTACTTGAGGTAGAAAGAATGTAGGCTTAACTTGTTCATGCATGCAAGGATGCTCTTGACATAGAAAGGAGTAGGTACACAAAGGTTTCAAAAGGAAGGAATAATTAGGAAATTGTCTACCAGGGATGGTGGGTTATATACGAAGCCTTGATTTCCTAGATTCTTAATTTTGGTACCTTAGTAAAATGCTAAATTATGTCTTCTACTTCAATGTTCTGGTTTGTTTAGATGGGTTGATTCACACCATCATGTCCGATAGAGCAGAAACTAACAGAAAGACTTCACAGGCTGGTATGGAGAAGAGTGCTTACAAAGCACACAGAGTCCCTAAGTATTGCAGGCTGGGGAAGGACACTGACATTGTACCAAATATGCTGAAAGGAGCTTTCTTCTTCTGCTCTAGTGTTCTTTCTGCAGAAGTTGTCAAGTGTCAAAATGAGGATTATGCTGGGTTAAAAGAGCTGTTCAAAAGAGGAGACTGCAAGACAGTCCAATGAGAGACTTAAAAGAAGGAATAGTATTTGAGGCTGTTGTAATTGTTAGACTCATCTAGTAGTTTCAGTAAGATGAACTTAGCTTTCTTTTTAAAACTGTTTACCATTATATTATCAGTATATTTTTTAAATAGTACTGAATTTTCAGAAGTCTGTTCTATGTTTCTGTGTCTCTGCTGGTCACTGATGCCTTAAAAGAAAAGCTGCAAATATGTTTCCATTTCAGTCTGTTGTGAAAGGACAGTCAGTATAATATACAGTGCAGTGTACTGGGGCATGAGGTCGGAAAGTAACGGGATTTCAGTATTCATCTCCCAAAAGCTGACACTACAGTTTTGAGGGTTGGTGAAGAGTATGAATTTTCTAAGATTAGAAAAGACATCTCTAACTGAGAGAATAGAGTAAGAATATAGTAACCAACCCTCCAGCTACAATCCACAGCAATTTAAATTTGTGGAACAAGCACTTTCTCATGCATGCAAGGGTACTCTTGACATGGAAATTAAAAGGTTTATGAAGAATTTCAGAGAGGGTAATAATTAGGAAATAGCCTGAGCTAATTCTTCTTGGTATGTATTTTTTTGAAGAGAACAGTCAGTTTCTAATGAATGATAAACCATTGTGAGAGACACTATTTAACTGGGTTTGTACTATTTTAATTCGCTCTGTATGTGTGTAGCATTAGATGTTTGATTGTGTCCTGGGTCTTGGGCAGTCTAAAGCCATAAAAATCAGGAGATGTTTTTCTCTGACAGCTATACCATGAACACTTTTCTTCTCCCTCCAAGGCATTTCAGCCTCCGTGACTGGTCTTTCAAACTGAGTTTCTGTAATTTGTCAGAGTATGCTGCTGAAAGAAAATGTCAAGTACATTCTCTGTTGAGGTTCACAACTGTCATGTAATATTAATTTTTAAACAGTATATAAGGACACTACTGTTGAATTTTAGGGGTGATCATTTTGAGACAACATTCTGCTGCCATAGCCAACAAATGTTAGCATGTGGAAGGTCTTTTTTTCTTTTATGGGAACAAGAAATGACTAGGGCTGTCTCTGCTGAGCCACTGCATTGAATGCAATAGAGGTCTGGGGTATTATATTGTGTTCTAGAAGCAACTTTTGTTTTTCATAGAATCACAGAATTATTTAGGTTGGAAAAGACCTTTAGGATCAGAAAGTCCCACCGTAAACCTGACAACTGTGAAGTCCACCACTAAACCATGTCCCTCAGTGCCACATTTATTGGGTTTGCATGGCATGGTTTTGGTAGTAGGGGAGGTAGAGTTAGCTCCTGTGTGAAGCTGCTAGAAGCTTCTACTGTGTCTGACAGAGCCAATGCCAGCTTCAGGACAGACCCGTCACTGGCCAAGGCTGAGTCCATCAGTGATGGCCCCAGGGAAAACAGGGCTCCATCACATCTAACAGTTACATGGGAAGACAAATGGCAACACTCCAAATATCCTCCCCTTCCTTCTTCCCCCAGATTTATATGTTGAGCATGGCACCATATGGTATGGAACATCCCTTTGGTCCCTTGGGGTCAGCTGTCCCAGCTGTGTCCCCTTCCAACCTCTTGTGCAGCCCCAGCCCGCTTGCTGGTGGAGTGGTGTGAGAGACAAAAAAAGGCCTTGGCCCTGTGCAAGCACTGCTCAGTAAGGAAAACACCCTTGTGTGATCAACAGTGTTTCCAGCACAAATCTAAACCAGAGCCATATACCAGCTACCATGAAGAAAGTTAACTCTATCCCAGCCAAAACTACTACGTCCTGTCCCTCTGTGCCACTGCGGGGAATGAGGTACTGAAAATTGGGAGTAAATTTGATCCTGGGAAGGGAAGGGTGAGAGGAAGGTGTTTTAAGATTTTGGCTTTATTTCTCATTACCCTACTCTGATTTGACTGGCAGTAAATTAATTTCCCGAGTTAAGTCTGTTTTGCTTCAGACAGTAATTGGTGAGTGATCTCCCTGTCCTTATCTTGACTCATAAGCCTTTCATTATATTTTCTCTCCCGTGTCCAGCTGAGGGAAGAGGAGTCATATAGAGTAGCTTGGTGGCATCTGGCATCCAGCCAAGGTCAACCCACCACATGCATCCAAATTATTTCAGAATTCATGCATTCCACACTAGCTTTTTAAACAGATTAATAAAGGCAATCTTCAAATGTCACTCAGCTATGTAAAAGGTTTCCAAACAAGAATAATCATCAAGCCATATTTGAATATTCTAATTTCAATTTATTTGCTTAGGTGAAAGATTGTAGAAAAACTTGTCTTCAGTTGAAAAGAGCATCTTGGAAGTCTTTTGAAACTTTGTAGTTTTTAAATCTCACTTTAATGAATTTATTTGTCCAGAGAACAATTCTGAGAATGATTCTGTAGCCTGATGGTGAGATCACTCATTCCCACCTTCCAGTCACTGTACATGTAAACCATTTTAACAAGTTTGTTTTAATGGTCTAGACTGAGAGAGTGCCTCTCTCACAGGAGACTCTATGTAGTTCAGTGTTTATGGAACACTGAACTACAGTCTTGAACTACAGTTCATGGAACTACTGAACTGGCAGTCTTGATTGACAAACCAGCTTCAGGACTTCTTTGAACTAATATTTCTGACATCCCCAGATGCTGCCCTAAGTTTTCAGAGATGTGTCTGAGGACCAGATATCAGGTATGGGCATTATTTTTCTTCCTGTGTTTTGGTGATTGGCAGCTAGGTCTATGAAGCCAGTGCCAGAAAAGTGGAATATTGTGGTGTTGTGGTTTAAGACCAGCTAGTAACTCAGAACCATGCGCTGTGTTCACTCACTGCCCCCTGCTTCTTCCTCCCCCTGCTCCCAGAGGGATGGGGAGAAGATCGAAAGAATGTAACTCCCATGGGTTGAGGTAAGAACAGTCCAGTAACTAAGGTATAACACAAATCACTACTGCTACCACCAATAATAATAATGATAAAGG
>JANHGB010018897.1:0-14452 GCA_026283785.1 Coracopsis vasa | reverse complement strand
GCAGTAGTGGTTTATGTTATACCTTAGTTACTGAACTGTTCTTATCTCAACCCGTAGGAGTTACATTCTTTTGATTCTCCTCCCCATCCCTCCGGGAGCAGGGAGAGGAAGGGGAAGGAGTGAGCGAGCGGCTGCGTGGTACTGAGTTACCAGCTGGGCTTAAACCACAACAGTCCTTTCTACCATCTTTCAGCTGTATGAGAGGAAAAAAAAAGGTTTAGTCCACACATTGAGTGTAGCCTAACAAGGGTAATCAGTGCGGGGCTCGGGAGGAGTGTCTCCTGAATAAGCAGGAGATGATCCAGTGGCAGATTTCTGGATACCTTGGCTTAAGGACAACAGATTTCATAATTTGGCTTGGGAGCTAAAATCACTTAGCTTAAGTAGTGCTGTTGACAGACACATAGTTCTTGGCATTAGACTGGAAGCCTACATTTGAGTCATGAACACAGGCACCAAACCACTCGCACCAAATTAGGTATGGAGCTATTACAGCTAAACACAGGGAAATCTGCACAGGAGATTTTCCTCTCCTCCAGTCCTCCCAAATGTATTTACAGCTTTACTGAGTAGTCTCTACTTCCCCTTCTGTTCTCACCTCTTCCCCAAAAACCACCTGCACAAGATAGTTTTTGACAGCACAGGAAAACAGCTGGAGGTTATAAACTAACTGAACACAAAAAGCCAGTAATCCTTCAAATAAAGAATAAATTCATTCTACTGTATATTACCTACTCATTTTCAGTATGCTAAAGTATTACCTCATAAGTTTTAAGAGTTGTAAAAGATACCTACACGTGCCTGTTTCTAACAGCTAGTGATTTTCCTCCTTTGCAGCTCTGGGAAGCAGTTTGGGATAAGCACTTAGCTGACCGCCAAGTTACAACCAAGTAGTGAAATAGTTAATATTTTCCTCAGAGGTAATCCTCCTGTGGAAGCACTGAATGTTTCTCTCTTTCACAGCTCTTGTTTCAGGCTGTCTGCTGATTTAAGAAGGAAACACTACCAATTTATGCTTGGTACTGCTTTTTAAAGGTGCCAAGTGACAAGGAAGGAGAGACCACACTCCCTTCCCCAGCTTCTGCAAGTACCACATCACCCAGTCAGGTGCATTTCTAGGAACAACAGGCAAAACGTGAGAAAGGCTGCCTGACAAAACAGCCAACCTTAGATACAGAAATTATCATGCCCCCATGTCAAATCACACCATAAAGCAAAACCTGTAATGCTTTCTGTTTACGTAATTTCAAGCATTATTCAGAATTACTAAATTCTTTTAAAAATGTAACTTACTCTCATCCATAATCTAGGTCTTCATATAGAGCTGCAGACAGAAGTCAGCTTTATGAAATTCAGGTTTTCAGCAATATTTTTTTGAAAATGTCAAAACAAATAAAAAATAACACACCAAACCAAAATCAAGAAATATGAGATTTATTCATGTGTGAGTATAGAGGAAAGCAGACCTTTACTTTCTGGTTAACCAATACTAATATTTCAAAAAAGAAACCTTACAAGCCAATTTCAAAGTTCAAGAGAGGACAAGAGCCTTATAAAGATCAATGTTCCTACTATATTTCATGTTAAATCCAGAAATCCAACAACAATGAATCTATTACAATCCTCTATACACTTCAGGCTTCAGGAAACTAAGTGGATTGTCCTTTATTATGTTTAAGATGTAGAAAACTCAAAGTTGACTGGCTACTTCAAATAAAACTTTACATCATGAACATAATCATTATCAAGTTGGGGTTTTTTTTTGCCCCATTTCCCCACTGAAGCCTCTCCCTCCACCTACAGGCTTACAGTAAGGCAAAATATTTACTATAAACATTACCTTCTGCAATAGTCTGAAGTCCTTATTCACTGCCAAATGTGCTTTCATTGCCTCTATGGAAGTCACGGTCCAACTCTTTCTGCACAGCCTTACTCATGGCTACAGTTAATACAATCTGTATGAGTGAGTCATATGTAAAAATGCTAGCTTAACACCAGGAGGTTATGAAAGTTTAAAAAGCTATTTTTAATTTAGATAGAAGCTATCACAACACACAATTATGCTTCATGCCCCTGTTGACTTTCTGGAGAAAAGCTGTGGCTTCTTAAATAGGAGAAGCTGGCTACATTTAACAGAAGAAAACATTAACAGATGTTGATGTAACAGTATGAAAAAGATACCTTGCCTGTTCACTTTTTTCATATGAGATCATCAAGTCCGGTAATCCTAGAAGAGAAACTGCGTCCTCCAGCTACAAAAGTGAAGGTAATCCAAAGCTATCAGTCACAGAAAGTTAGCACTTTGCAAACTGTACTTCCTAAAGGATACTTCACACTGCCTTAACAAAGACTCAGTGAACTTCAACTCTTAAAGCAAAACAGATAAAAATGCAAGGTAAACAGAAATCACATTCTTTCATTAACCTCCTCCTAACAAAATGAGATGGCAAAAAAAATCCACATACATACAGATGCAGTGCAAAATTTGTTCACAAAAATATATGGTATGTCAGTTCTTGAACTGGGTTAAGTAGTAAGGAACAACCTACAAGGACGTTCCGTATTTAAGATGGCTATATACTGAATTTGTTAATACATTTTATAATAATTTCATCCATTCAAAAATCAGAGACATAAAAAATAAATGAAGAAATAGTTAAATATTTTCTAAATTATCAAATATATTTGTATTTCTCAACTTATCTACAGGACAGAAAACAAAAGACGATTAGCTTTTCCATACCTCTTTATGCCATACCATCTATTATCTACACAGAAAAATCAAGGTATTATCATGTATGAGCTTAATCTGGCAACACAAGTAACAGTAGAAGTACAGATGCTTCAATACAAGCCTTAAGTGTGTGCCAGAGTGCAAAACTGAACCACCCTCCATCATTAAAGTCACTGGCTAAACATACAATACCACAGGTGTATTAACTTCTGCTACTGTCACATCCTAGACTTTTGGTGAGCTAAAGTAACCTATTGTCAGTGCTCACCACAGGGAAGTTCACCTGAGGCTACTGTAGTCCAACAAGCATTGGCAGCAGAACCACTTAGCTAGCATCAGAGACATACTTCACTTCCCTTTCAGGCATTTCCCTCCCATGTCATCCCTGGCCTTGTGTTGGCACAAGAATCTGGGCAGACTGCACAGACATTTGAGATGTTCTCTAGATAATTAGTTTTAACCTGCAATAGTTCTGAAATCTAGTTCACTGCACAGATACTCCAAAACTTCTAGAAGTCACATCATAAGCTGATGATAGTAATTTATTTCAGTAACACTGCCTTCTTTAAAGTTCTCAAAAACTCATGTTTCAATCTTAGTAGCAGTGGTGCTTATGTCAGGTCACACAGCCTTTGATCCCTTTTTTCAAACCCCTCTTCCTCCCATACAGAGGGGAATACAGAGGTGTAATTGTTCATTTAGTTGGACAGGGAAGAATAGAAAAATAGATTTGGATGAAAAACAACCTAGGAAAAAAGGACACACTTCACAAAATGGCCAATCTAGAGCACTGTGCTATGCTACTCGCGACTTAACATGGAGGTGGAGGGAGGGTAGAGGAGGACAGGAGAGATGAAGGCGACGCCCAGGGGAGGCTGGAGATACTGCTGTTTGAGCCAGTACGGTTATCACCGGTATTCAAGCACAACCAAATCCATCTATGTCATTTGTCATACTGATGAAATCATTTGTTGCTCTGTTCCTCACTTCCTTGTCTATAAAATGGGATTAATGCTTACTATACTTAGGGTACTCCTTAGGGTAAAAAAGCTAAGGAATAAGTCATTTACTTACTTTATTTGTAATAAGGGGATAGAAAAGGACGAATACAATTCTGCTTGAAGACAGGGCAAGAAAGGGCAGCTAATGAGAGAACTAAGCAGTTTTCCTTCTTTTTCCTGTAACAAAAGTATAGGAGAAATAAATGTCAAGGCTTTTGACATGACAGAACCAGCTTGTCAGAGAGAAAAAAATGCTCAAATCTAAGAGCAGAGTTGCAGCAAGAAACATTCCGAACCCTGCTCAGGGGGAGCTTGAGCTGGATGCACTCTGATGTGCTGCACAAAGCATTCCAGCCCTTTAATTGTCCATGGTTGCCTTTGCATTTGAGCAGCAAATGGACCCACCACATTACAGGGGAAGAAGAGAAAACTGACTTGGAACCAGCACCCTAGCTGTACAGGAGAATTAGCCATCAATCTAACACCCTAAACAGATTTTCATTATGTATTATCAAAACAAGATTTTACTTCTAAATGATTACTAGTTCTTGCACTCTACGGCTCATTATTTTCTTGGACAAGCTTCAATTAATACCAAGATGTGAAAGACCAATTAAGTAGTGAGGTTATAGTGAGGTCACCTGTGCACATCCTGGGAGTCAAGCTTTACATACACACATCTCTGTGTAACCACTTAGCAGTGAGCAGCTAGCACAGATGAAGCAAGCCATACAAAGTCATGTAATGTTTGAGTTAAAATTATTAACTGGAAGCAGAAGTAAGTACTCAAGGATCTTGCAAAATTCACATACGATTACATGCCTTTTAGCAGTTTTTGTTTTTATAAGTATTCAATTTCCCTACAGATCTGAACATCTTTGGTCCCTGAATCTCCAATTTACAAGTCATCTTAAGAATACATATGGCTTACTAGTTTTCAAACTTCACGAAGTAGTTTCACCCTAAAGCAACACCAAATGAACTGAAAAGTGTACAAGTATATGCAAGAACCCTAAATGACAACCACTTCATATTCTAGCTTGATGAGGAGAAAAAGTAGCAAAGGATAATTGAGCCACTGAGATTCTAAAGAACAAGCAGTTTATCATGAGATCATGACATTCTATGCTCCAGACTTCAGAATCAGGTTTGACCTGACTTCAGAAATAACATTTCCCTTGACATACAGAAAAGTTAACATGCTCTGTAAAGCTTTGACAATCGTATTTGAGCTAATTAACAGGACATCCATTTACCATTAAAAATCCCACTGAAAAGACAGAAAACAGTACTATAACATGACTATTATCCTCATCTATTAACTAAAGAATAGTACAAGTGGAGCTCTTTCCAACATAATTCTAAGGTGTTTACCTGCAACACAATGTTTTTCTTCAAGAGCCCATTAGGTGAAGAATCTTTATATCATCTGAAGAGATGCACTATACTTAGTGTAATGCATCCTAAGCAATCCATGCCCAGCTCAGTCTCCTAAGGGTCATACTGAAGAATGTAAAACCTACAGAACAGCATCTTGTTAGACCAGCTGGTTTTTGTTGTTGTTCGGTTTATTTTTCAATATTTAGGAGGTGGGTTTTTTTACCTCTTTTGTAGGGTGTAGGTGACAGGGAAACAACGACACCAAGACCTTTTGGGATAGTTGCCATTTAAACACAAACCTCATTTCATTTGTTGTAGCACTGTAAATAGAGTGCTTAAGGACACAGTCAAGGTGAAGTCTCAGTTTGCTCATGCTTGGTTTTGTCTCCCATAACGCAACTAAACCAATTTCAATTAAATGCTTTAGTTAATTAATCAGTGTAATTAATTTATCATTTGTCATTTACACCTAAGAACTCATACACCAGAAAATTCCACCCCTCCCTTTTCAACAGTCGGTATAATAAGGGATATTACCCTTCTTCCTTCTGCTGCCCCTCACTGCAGAACAAGCTTGGCCTTACTTTCATACTTCTATCCCATCATATCAGCAATGATGTTACAGTTTGCTGTATCCACTCCTCAGGATACTCCTGTGTTTCACAAACATTCCACAACACACAAATTTTAAGTAATTTTAAAACTCTTAGGCACTAAGCTTTCAAATCGGCATAAAAGAAAGTATATACAGTCTGGCACAAACTTTGAATTTCTCAGTGACTAAGATTCCAATCAACAAGCCATGAGGAAAAGTTCTCCCACATTGTTTCTTGAAGAAGGTTTTAATTGATTTATCTTCAATTCAGTTTTACATAAACACTATACTAGGACTGACTTTGTCCAAACACACAATGATATTTATTTGCAATTCTATGTTATATTTACTCAGTCAATAACCTTTCCCATGAAGGAGTGCCATTGCCCCTCCCAGTATTGTATTCTAACACCTAGATACATCAGCTGGGTCCATGGCTCTGGTTCACTGCAGTCCAGTTCCCAGCCTCTTAACAACCTGACTTTGAATATTCCTGTTTTCAATGGTCAGCCTGTCTTTTATCACAATGCTCTTCAGAGCTGCCACTCCTGAATGCAACGTAGATCTTTCAGAGCACATACCTCTAACCATTTTATACACTCATCCCAGGACAGTCTGTGAATATTAGTCCTGTGAATATTATAGCTAAGCAGCAGTGATTATGGAGCATGCCAAATAACCTGGAGTTCTTCAGAAACTCTTCATGTCATCTTTAGGATCATAAAAATCACATATTCTTAGCTTCCTGCAAACAGCTTCTATTCCTATCCACTGATTTTGCTACTTGCTGTAATTTGCTACTTTGCTACTTATTGTAATGGAATGTATGCAATGTAAATAAGTCTTCATGGACCAATGGACTATGTCAACCAGTAACATATTGCACTCATTAGCCCAGCCATTGTGTCAGTAAGGAGTAGAAAACACTGTATAATCACCTCTAGGTATGAACAATTCTCATAACTATTTCAAATCCTTCCTGTCACAGCTTTCAAATGCAAGGCTTTTATTCTAGCATTTCACAGAAGTTTAAAAGTTCACACAAATTTCAAGAAGCATTTCCCTTAAATTTTTCCCAAAATAATAATTTTTTACTAAAGTTTATATTCAGCTAAATATTTCATCATCCTCCATAGCTGGCAAATCCAGATATACTTCAAAACTTCAGTTAAAGAAACAACTGTAAGTATGTTATTAAATATTCAAGGTTTGTGCAATTGAAACTGAATTATAAAAGCAGCTTTCTTACCCAAACTAAATTGGTGCTTGTTTACCTTAAAAATGCCTGACTGTAGATTGCAGCAGTTGAAGAGCTGCTTCATAAGCAGCTCAGTCCACAATGCAGACAGAGGTATTCGGTAATATCATTAGCAGTCTCAATTAAGACCATCCCAGCAGGCAGTGTCAGGACGAGCTTAATCCATGAACTACCCTACAAAAGGTCATCTTTTGCCAACCTTGCAAGCCAGCAGGTCGTTTTGCACTGGGGCAATGATGGTTGCTCTTCAAGTTTATCTCACTGGATGTAAGATATCCTCCTAAAGGCCATTCAAGGAAAAGGACTAACAGCAGCATTCTCTTCACCGACATTAAGGAATGAAGGGCTATCATACTAAATCATTAGCTGCAATGTCCTCTTACAAAGAAACTAAAGAGTATTTTGCATTATGTTCAGCTCTGGATCAAAGTGGAGTAGCATGCATGAAGAGCCCCCCTGGAAATGTTCTTGCGGTTTCCCAAAGGAAAAAGGAAAATAGCACATAAAGTTACTAATTTGTGTTGTTTGAAGTGTTAAGGAACAGAATTTTAAATTCAATTTGCAGTTGGTATCTAATTAATTAGCTAGAAATCATCCAAATCTTTCTGCGGATAAGTCTAGTAAAAGTGCAGTTTCATTTAATTATTCAAAATGCATCTAGCTCAAGATGTGAGCAACAGGAAACATCACACAAAAAGATAAAAAGATTTTTTTAAATGGAGCTCCAAATAGGGAAAAAAAAAAAAAAGCCAACAAAAAAAACCCAACCACTACACTGATTAATCAAGTGTTACTACAACTACTTGAAGGAATCATCAACAAAAGGCATTATTTTTTTAATGACTGTCCCAGAGATCCTATTTCTAGGAAGAGGTTAAATTCTTGGAAAAAAGCTACTTTTCAAGTTACACCACAGACAACTGGAACTTGATGGGCAACTCCAACTTTGCACCTTTTTAATTAAACATGTCAAAAATTGATTTTTATGAAATACCTTTTGGAAATAATTAGTGCATCATTTTAAGTTATCTTCATTTTACTGCAAAGTATTATTGCTGACAAAGTTTACAATGCACACAACTCATGTACCAAGTAACACAAGCACGCAAAAGGTCCAAACGAGGATCAGACCTGATGGATGGACGAAAGCACAGCAGTTGCAAGAAGGGATGGTGGCATTCCTAAGGTGAGAGGGACCCTTAGCCAAACCCACCAAGAGCAGCTCCTTTTAAAAACCTCATTCTTTAACTACTAAGGGCTAATGATTCAGATGTCTTCCAGGAAGAGAGGTAAGAGTTTTGCAAGCCTAGTAACTGCTGGCTGGCAGCTGAAGGAAAGGATGGGAAGTGTCTGTGCTCCCTTTCACAACTTTGATCTCCTGTAGGACCAAAATACAAAGGCTTCAGAGTCCAGCCTGCTTTATATTAGGTAGCACAGACCAACTAAGAATCTTGCATAGATTGTAAAATTATGCAAGACTAGTATTAACAGCAGACAGAACAATGAACAAAGAATATTTCACACAATTTTACCCTACCCTTGGCTTTATTGAGGACAAACGTCTTTCCGTATGCCAAAAATCCTAAACAAGTTTATCTTTGACAGCTACAACTCCAGTGAAGACAACATTCTTCCTATACTACTACTAGCAGACAGAGCAGCTTCTACCATACCAGTGCTCAAATTCATGCGCTTGCTACAGAGATTATCAAGGTTTGAAGCACACATCAGTAATGATGCTCAAGACACTTCAGAGTTGTACATCCTCCACAGAGTATGGAGTATGTACATACTCTGAGCTAGGAGGCTTGTTCTGCAGCTGTGCATGTGCACTGAAGCACACCCTACCATTCTACCCAAGGCAGAGAGACAGGAAAATGCAAGGTATTTCTGATATATTTGGTGCTACAGTAGACTGACAGAAGTCGGTAGAAGCTGAACCCTTGGATTAGTCCTCGAGCACTCACACTTCAGCCTTTACTACTGACTATAGTGCCAGGTTTTCATTCTGCCCACTAAAGAAAAAAATGTCAGGCAAGTTTAGACTTAAGAGATCTCAGGAGAGATCTGATACAACCTTCTATTCAAATGAGGGTTCAACACTGAATGCAGACCAAGTTGCTCAGGGTTTTGTCAAGTCTTGAAAACCTTCAAGAATGTGGTGGAGGATTTGCACTTTGCAGTGCAAGTCTGTCGATGTACATACTTGCTTACCAATTAAGGATGGAAGAAAAAGGGAATACTGTAAGCAGAACTGAAATGTGATTCAATACATGCAACTGCCTGTGCAATTAGAAATGCAAGAGAAAGTCTAATGAGTAATGATTTTCAAAAATCCTGTGTGATTTTTAACAATAAAGTCTTATATATTCACATAGTGTGTGTCCATATGCACACACACAGAGGCTTTACATATACAAACAACAACATAGAAAAGATTTCAGAATTACATGAGTTAGCACAGAGCCTAAAGCATTTGGTGTCAGCAGTCATAATATCTCCTCCAATGCCTCCTGGAAGCACTGGCCAAACACTTTTGAAACAGCTTGTTATACAAGAATAAAATTCACATGCAGCAACAGTCCAAGCTGATACAGCAACAGCACGACTACATTTGTAAAGGTCTGATATGAAGGATGCTGCAGCAATCATGATGCCAGATGACAAGAGATTTAACTATGCGGATAGAATACGAAACTCACAGATTTTCTGCAGGAAGAATCACAATGATTGCATGTGGAAAACAACAGCAGCAGGTTTTTTTCTTTGTTATACACTGTTTTTAAAACCTGTATGGAGTCAACGTGATGTTGAATGAAGGATCACATCTATGTTTCTGGCAGTCTTTCTGTGCAGTGGGCTGCTACAGATACACAATCAATTTCTTATTACCGATCCTACCAGTCAGACATAAAATGACTCCTGCCCACGTGTAAAAATGCAGCAGGGTAGTGTTTCTCTGAACACCACTTGGTCTGGCGTTGCTGTACCAGCAAACAGAAGCAGAGAAGGATCTGCCACTGGGAGGAGCTGCAGTCATACTCGATTTTAAATCCTTGCCCTCCGCTCTGGAGAACACAAATCTGACAAGAGTTCCCATTCCTGCACACTAGGTTCTGCCAACCAGACAAAAGCTGCCTGCTTCAGCACACGAAGCAGTGACTGAACAAGCACGGAGAGCTAATTCTACTTTTTATAAAACAGAAGTCAGACTTCTGTTAGAACAGCCTGTCATTTGTGCTTTTCCCTAGGTCAGTCCAAAGTTTCATCTGAAGCTATACTGTCTGAAGCAAGTGTAGAGAAACAAGTAAGCTAAGTACAAAAAACATACCAGCTTCCCTAAATACACATGTATGAAAAATCAGTTTCTCCATAACACCACACTTTTGACACACTTTTGTACTTGGTTTACAGAAAACCCCCAACCAAATCCCATTGATGCTTATTTTTTGAACACATCTTCACAAATTGGAGAGAAGAAACACTTCAGTCTTCACCATGTTACCTATAGGAAACAACAATCAAAAGCCTGGAATGGCACCTCACAACAAACACTGAAGACACTGGAGTTCACTTGGGAGCTGTGCTTCTCCACCTCTTTTTGTCCCTGAGCCTAGCACAGCATAGCAAACCTAGCAAGGTTCAGCAGGACTCCTTCCACAGCACACCGCTGACCACAACAACCGTTCCCTCTGCTGCTGCCACCTCCTCAGCCTCTAACACAGGAGTGCTCTCAAGACCTACAGTGTCCATGAGGCCAGGCCTTCTGTGAGCACGATCCCTCCTCGGCAACACATAAGTTATAAAACATGAACTTGAAAGCACTGGCAATGCACCACAGCTGACACACAAGCCACCTCAGAGCATTATGTGGCCCAGCAGAGCCAGAAACTGCTACTGGTAAGGATTTTAGATGCAGCTGTTTCACTGCTGGATGCCTGCACCCATCACTACAGATGATGCTACAGTGCCACATGGATGTGTTGACCTCTGGCTTAGATGACAAGAGTGAGGAAAATAGCACTCTATAAAGGCAAAAAGCATGTGCGTATGGAGAAAAGAAGCTATATACTATTTATCATATCTACAGAAAACACAGAGATAAAAAAATGGAACAGCACTGCAGGAAGGGTGACACCAAGAAGGTGGCAAAGCAGTATGGCAACTCTATAGATCACAGTGGCAGAAAAAAATGGCTAGGGAAAACATGGACTTTCCTTCACGAAAGACTTAAAGATCAAAACGCTCCTGACAGACACGAGTCTATACACAGCAGATTTTTGTCTTGAGGAAGAAGGGTCTCAAATGATCTCCCAAAGTACCTTCTGGCCCTAGTTTACCTTAATGAGTACATGTGACAAGATAACAGGAGGTTTACACAATTTCTAGTGACATTTTATATAGGACCAACTGTCACATCACAATCAGCATTTTGGTAAATACACGGGAGGCCTTCGCAGTGCAGCTGGTAGTGCTCTCTAGTGAAGATAAAGGAGGAAACACTTGAGAGCCATAATGGCGACCCAAAACAGAAAAATAAACTCATTTTGCTGTGTTTCAATTATCTAGTTTAAATAACCACAACTCAGTACATCAATACTGCTATTTAGAGCTGAAGAGAAGAATCAGAGTGAACACCTTCACAACACAGGTTTTCTAAATATCGACAAAAGAGAAACATTTTGGGTTTTTTTCTTCATTAGTTCAGTACATTGCTTTTTACCGACTTCACTGTGGGCATATGACAGAATAAGCAAGAAACTGGAGAACATCATTATGCAATATATAAAGTGTGCTTTACTATCCATACCCAAAAGTGATAGATGCTACACCTAATTATTACAAAACTTTAATGTAGATGGATGATGAACTAGAACACGGAGGAAGTGGAGCTCCTCTAGTGTACTCCTCCTTTATTAATGTCACAGCTGACATGGCTTCAGAAAGATCACACCATACAAACACAGCGTGGTACTTTAAATAGAACAACAGTAAGTGCAACCACAGGCAAGGCTTTATATTGCAAAATTTTTTATCAGGAATACAACTAAAAAGCTTGCTAAGAACTCTGCCAAATGTGCATTTTGAGTGCAACAGTTCAGCAACAGACTGTCCTTATCACACTGCCATGGGCATAAGATGTTAGTTACATACTTTTGAGATTTTTCTGATTCCTAATCCATACAGACTGCAAAATATCTTAATGGTTTGCCAAGATTACTTTCTTAGCAGTACAGTTACACATCCCAGGTACCAGGAATGGAACAATCTGCTTCAGATTGTCTGTCAAGATGACCTGGGATTCAGCTAGAGATTCGGAGATAAACCTTTGAGTTACTGGTGTTGCCTCTTGGAGGAAATTAGACTGGTGAGTAACTCCCGTGGGCTGACTGAAATTCTGGATCAAAGTGGATGCTAATTATCAGAGCTGGCAGCAGAGATTACAATGTCAATGTCAAGATGATCTTTTCTGATTTCATATACAGCAGTAGAAATTCTAAACGCCAGTTAGGTCCTCAGTTATATCTGTGCAGCCCTTCAACTCTGAACTTACTCTTCACTGTTACATAGGATTAGTTCTACTAAGCAAAACTGAACAAAAGTCTGCAACTGTTGGACAAGGAGGAAGTTATTTCAGCAATTTAGCTGTAACACAAAGAGAACAAATGTACACCACAGCAGACACACAAAGCCACAGTAAGAATAATTTAAAGTTAAGTTTACAAAGACACCGAAGTTTAAGCTATGTCTGTCACTGTGAAAGATAAACAGTTATTTGTGGGGTTTTACCATCAACTGTCCAAACAGACAATCATAAAGAGGTGAGGCACTGCATCAAATCTGTCCCATTTGAAATATGGAGATGATTTAACAGATTTGTGAGTGCCAGTGCATGCTTACAGATGTTAATGTGATTAGGACGATTCTGGTGGAAACACTAAGCAACAAAACAGCCTACACATTAATGAGTTTTTCTCAGTTTTCTATAAGAAAGTTTCAATAGTCTCCCTAAGGTCCCTGCTTAATCAGTTAACAGAGGGAGAAGGAAGAAGCAGTCTTACGCAACCTTACACAAAGAAATACGAAACATTAATAGGCCATTAACAGAGCATTTAACATTGGTCTTTTGGTCCATCAAGGGCTCATTCTCCTAGGATGTCTGAAACTACCACCAATGATAACTTTGCTGTAGAGGATTCTAATTTTTATAAGCATTGGAATAACCAACTTTTCAGGATTCAATAGTTCCCATGAGTAATCCATGATAATCTCAAATAGTTCCAACACAGTGAATCAAGCTACTCACACAATAATTCTGCTTTGCAACAGGAAGACAAGAGTAAACAGAAAGGGAAAGGCATTTTTCAACGATGCTTTCAGGGACTGCAGCTCACCTCTCCTGGTACGGGTAATAAATGTAATGTAACATTATCTTCCCTCAGTCTAAAAAACTACTATGTAGGCAAAAACTTATTACTGACCTCACACATCAATCTTCTAATGGCTTATGTGCCATTAAATTAGGTACATAAATTTAGATAAGCTTATTCTCTGTTATTGTTCTGAGGTAGTACTCTCCCTACCTATTTTCAAGCCATGATTTAGAAAGAAAAAACCTCACAGAGCAACACAGATGCAGATGTCTACAGAAAGGCAGCTAAATTTACAGTAATGGGAATTTGCAATGTCAAAAGAGATAGGATGCCAAGTTTTCTACTAAAACAGCTGAAAAGCCTAGCAATCAGTCTGTGATACTAAGGAGGGTTTGCAATTTTATTTTCCATTCAGTTTAGTTTGCATAAGATTAAGGAATGGTGTGCCAAACCAACCCTTAGCAGTCCCTAGGGACTTTCAAATTCTTTGAATTGTCAATCTGATTTTAGCACCAGGTATGGAAAACTAGCAATTCTACTTACTTAACATGTACTAGCAGACAGAAGAAATTTTGTTTTCGAGAAAACAGAACATCACTGAAGTGAATAAAGACCAAGAAATTCCCCAGCATGGCCTTGGGTAAGAGCCTTTACCAAAGGCATCTAACACTTCTCCATGTTAATATGGAAGCGTATGTAATTGTGAGATATTCTGGTCTGGAAAACACCATACCTGTTACTTTACTGTATACCCAGAATTCAATGGACCCCTTTGAAGCAGTTGGTGCATTCATATATATATATATTGTGTGTGTGTGTATATATATACACACACATATATATGTACATATATATTAATATATATTTTATAGATACAAAATAGATGTGTATATATAATAATTACAATATATATTATACATAATATATAATATGTAAGACATAAATATATATGACATTTATAAAGGTATAATACAATAATATATATTTTATATTATATATAAATATATGCAGTATATAGCTATATAATATATATCATTTATAAATATATAATTTATATAAAGTATATTAATATATTAAAATAGTATATATTTGTTATATATTATATATTGT
>JANHGB010018895.1:0-25798 GCA_026283785.1 Coracopsis vasa | reverse complement strand
CTTGGGGGCGGTGCTGCCGCTCCGATCCCGCCTCCGCCCGGGTGAGCGCTAGGCCCGTATCGCGAGGAAGCCGGGAACGCTCTTGGTCTCTAGGGGGTTTAAGGCCCAGACTGATAGAAGGAAACCCCAACTGAAGGGCTCCGCGGGCAGGCGGGGCGCGGCCGCGGGGATGGGTGAGGGTGGTGGGGTGCGGGTGTGGCGGCCGCAGGGATGGGTGAGGGTGGTGGGGTGCGGGTGTGGCGGCCGCCGGCGGCCCGGAAGAGATCAGCGATGTGAGCCCGGCCTAACCCGCCGCATAGTTCTCTTCCAGTGCCGCCCAGCAGGTGTTTCAAGTTTAGGCGTCCTTTTGTGTGGACGGGAACGTTAATCGAAGAGCATTGTTTGTGAGACACTTCAGGGAAGGCACGGTATCTTCATTTTGTTCTTAAGTGTGAACTTCTAATGCCCTCTTGATACCTAATCAGCTATCACAGGCTTTCTGGTATTGTCTAAACTGCTGTTCAAGTACGTCTTCTTTCAAGACTTTCTTAATGCACAACTGAAAGTTTCAGCCTTATAAAGTCAGTGTTTAGTAGGTTTTTGCACTCAGTTCGCGTATACACAAGGTAAATGCTTCCATCCCTGCTTCATTTGAAGTAAGAATTGACATAAACTCCACAAGCTGTTAACAAAATTGAGAGAATTTGCAGTTGAGGGTAGAACATTTAGATGCCATTTCCTGATGTCCACCTCATGAGTCATACTCAGAATGTCTCAACTAATACTATTTGTTACATAAACACTGCATATCCAGTCTGTCATCTGGGTTCAATCTAAATGCATTTATTCCTAAAAGAATAAACTTTATTTTTCCTGTAAGGAAGTGACTATATGAGGTTAAAGTAATTATGTTTGCTGAAATAAAACTGTGAATGCAGGTGTGCTACTAAAGTTAGAGTATGCTACCCTTTGTTACAAATGCCTTTTTTCTTTTTCGCAGTGATGTTTTTGCTGTGATCTTTCTAGATCAAAACAACAAGGCAGTCATTAGCCAGAGAATTAAGCTCACTCATCAGAGAGCAGAAATCACCAATGTTCCAATATGGTATGTGAAACTCAGACTGATTTTTCTGCTGCCCTTGGGTCCTGCCTTACTGTTCTTCCAACACAGAAATTAATGCGTAACTTGGGTTTCTCTATTCATATGTAGGCACCTTAAAAGTACAGACAATAACAATTTCTGTTACTTGACTATCAAATGTAATGTTTTCCATGATAAGGGATTTTGTAACTGGATATTTTTCAGTAGATGGTTTGTGCAGTGTGTTACAGCAAATTGGGTTTTCAATTCCACATCTAATTCTGCAGGTGGATCAGAAGCTCCAATACTAACCATTTGTTACGGTTCTCTAGCCCTTTATCCACTCATGTAAACAATGAATTTTAACTAGATTCCGCAGTAACTCTTCTTTTGCATACACTTTTATTCCTCTAAAAGTTGATCTCCAGGTACATACAAGCTGTCATTGATGAGCTTTATATTATAGCATTTGGTGGTGGTTGGTAAATATTTGTGCGTTTGTTTTAATAAAAGCTTTTAAGAATACATTTGAAGCAAAAAGAAGAGAGGTAATAGCACTGTAAGAGACACAAGTCTGGCTGTTTTGCACTTTGAAACAAATGCCCAATGCTGAACTCAAAATCAGGATATTTTTAGATAAAAGTGCCTAAAAGCAGCTGAATGAGGGACAGTTGTTGGTCAGAACTGTTGCTGATGCAGTTTTTTCATTATATAGGAGTACAGCCAAGATAGAAATGTGCAACTGTGTGTTTTCAGTGTTCCAAGTAGAATAATCTTAGCTGCTTTTGTGGCAGTCATTCCTTGAGTCGGGAGATCTCAGTTGCTGCCATTCAGTTTCAACATTACAGTTCACTACAGGCTACAAGGGAAGAAATTCTGTTAAGATGCAAGTTTTAAAAGGAGGCTGATGGATTGCTTGCAAAATAAAAGCTTTCATTAAATTTATTTCAGGGTTCTTTATTAAAATATAACATTTCTTGGCGGGTAGTTCCATCAATAGTTGTTCACACCTTATTTTGACTTTGAAAAATCCAGTGCCCACAAGAATTAATCTCTCTTGCAGGTAATTAAATGTGCAAATTTCAAGAACAAACAAGCAAATAAATCTCACTTGAGTATAAGTTTAACATTTGACTATTTTTTACTTCCTGTCTGCTGTTGGATCAAAAAAATCATAGCATTCTACTGTACTATGATAATAGATACAGCAAATAATGGCAAGTTACCTGCAGTGAAAGGGAACATCTATTTTTTAAACAAAACTTGAGTAAATCTACATATGCTTATAAATTTGTCCTGTTATTGTAGCTGTGTGCACAGCTGTCCCTGTTATTTTTCCCAGTGGTGTTCTCAGGCACTGTTTCTTGATTTGATTGTGCATTTGCAATATTTGCATTCAGACAATGACATACAGTGTCACAGTGTGCTCTGGACTGGACAGTCATATTTTTGCTGACATACCTGGGAAGTTATTGCAGTTGTGATCTCATTAGGAAAAAAATCCAAACATATTTCTTTCAAAAGATTCAGATTTTCCAGAATTATGAAAAGAATACAATCCTTTATTGCATTTTCCAGAATTTATATGGAAGCCCTGCTTCACTGCCTTGTTGTACCCATTCGTATTGCAGGACATTTGGCATGAAATTGCAAGAGTAGAGCTACCAAAATGCAGTTGCTCAAACTCTTTGTTCTATGTGGAATTCCTCCCTTGGATTAATGTGTTAGTCTTAGACCATTGGTGCACAGCTAAATCTGCAATTAACAAAGCTTTGAAAAAAAGATGTTGGCAAAGGAATATTATCCTATGGCAAATACAGACTAATTTAAATGGAGTATTATTTTAGACCAAATGGCAAAGTTAGGTTTTTCTGAAGGCAAATATGAGAGAACAGAAAAATGCAGAATACAAGCACACCCTGTTATCCTAATCCAATGGTCTGAAGAGCAATGTCAGCATTGAGACTCTTGCTCAAGGCATAGTTTTTTTTCTTTTGGCTGGTTGAAATATACAGTGAACTACAAAGACATTCCCTTTTTGGTGGCACAATCTTGGATAAGAATTAAGAAGCAGTGGATGACTGATCTGTTTCATGGTTGCCTGGAGAGTTAATGTGAACAGTTAAGCACACTCAAAATTGCTCATCATGTAATTCTAATGAAATCCTTCCTAACCCTTGTAAAAACATTCCCAAATCCTTCAAAATTAAGTCTCTTAGTGCAATTAATCCAAATAGTTGCACTGTTCAGGGAATGCGTTCTGATTATGAATTCCTGGTCTCCCAGTGATTTTTGAAGGTCATGCATAGTTTATATGGATGCATAGTTAAGCTACTTTTTGTCAGTTACCTCAAAATAAATAATGCATTGAGTGCTAGAATACTTTTTTGGTGCAAAACTCTTACTTTATATTATAAAACATACCATTATAACTGTGGTTTTTTGAAGCTGCAGTTATTGTAAAGATACAGACCAAGGACGTTCTATGGAAATTGCAGTAAAGTGTCAATATGAAATTATGAACTAAGTTGTGAATAACAGTTTTAGTGTAGGAGTTTCTCACATATATTTCATTGTTGCAGCCACAGTAAAATGCTACAACTCACATACTCTTCTTACTGAACATGGAGTATGTCTTGAAAATACTTATAATTAATGGATTAATGGATTTGGAGTAAAATGGTTAGTTGAAACTTAGTTGTACCATCCTAATTTATGCCAATGGAAAACTGGTCATAGATAGGCATGGTTTCCTAGGTTTCCAATTCATATACTAAACAAGAAAGGCAATTTCTTATTTTTAAGTTGAATACATTATACTCTAAGTAAGTTTCCAGAGCAGGACATGACTTAGATGAAAAATAAACAACAAACCCCAAACAAAGAAGCCACTTAATTATGTGTGCAATTACATTTTTAAAAAATTACTAATGTTTTGATATTGTCACAGTATTACCAGAATTTCTCTGAGCAGTGATTAATAGTGTGACAGATTCACCTGTCAATGACTGTTTGGCTGTAAGTAAGTCACCATTCTTTTAGAAAAAATAGCTTCTTTTCTCTCTATTAATTCTTGATTTCTCCAGAGTTAAAAAAAAATCTTTGAAAATCTTGGGTGGTTTGACGTGTAAGTTTTCAGTAGAATAAATATGCTATATTCAGTCAGGAATTAGATGTGGATTGCTTCTAAATGCTGAAAGTCATACTTCTTTCCTAAGAGACCTTTGTACTATATTAATCTATTACCCTTCAGATTGAAGGGTTAAATCCACAAGAGGGAATTAGTCTTAAAAGGAGAGAGGCAAGCTATTCACACTCCCTAAATTTCAGTAATAATTAGGGTCCACCAACTATACTATATTTGTAAGGTAATGGAAACTCTGAACTCCCTATCTAATCAATGGCAAAAGGTAGGCACCTCACCAGACAGTGATTTAGATCAGGGGCCTCATTAGGTCTTTCTCTCCATTAGCCACACTGGCAGCAGTGCCAGTTCCTGCTATTGGATACCCCACTGCATAACTTCAAGCAGTCACCTATTTTCCTTATGCACTGTAAGGGGAGAGATACATCTAAGAACATGATTCCCTTGTACTTTGAGCCAGGTGCTGTCTGGAAGTGTCATGGAGTTGCCTAGATGCCTCTCTGCAGTCTGGATTCACAGCAGTGAACCACCTCCTTTTGTTAGATACCCAAGCAAAGCAATTTTTTTCAAAAAAGAGAATGTAGAAGCTTCTTGTAAGCTGCAAACCATTGATACCTGGATAATCAGTGGTGCATCTTTTCCCTGGTAAACGGAGAGCAATTGATCCTAGAGTTTCTAACTCCTGAGAAAGTATTCAGGGGACTAGAATAGTCAGTGTTCTGAACTGAGGCTAATTCCATCTCTGTTGACAGAGTGTTTCTACTTTGCATGACATAACTTCGTTTTTAAGTAGAGCACTGACTTGCACCAAGGTCATTTAGATTAGCCTGGAATTGTCAAATCTAATCTTCAGCATCTGACTGCTGAACATAATCACCTCAGACTTCATATTTTGTAATAGAATTCTCTCTGGAAGGATATTCTGATCTGAGGCTGTGATCTTGCCGTTAATTGTAACAGGAGCTTTTGAGAGTACGAATTTAATTTTGGTTTGTCTGGAATGAATCTGCTTATAATGGTGTAGTGATTGAGTTATGTAAAATAAGTATTCAGTATGTATCTACACCCTTTGTTTGTTTGTTTTATTGAAGGGAAATATTTCACTACTCTAGAGATCCCTCTTCCTGTCTCCATCAGAGTATCTAATAACCCAGTGATAATGGCAGTTCCTTTGGTGGCAGGAGATCAGCAGTCCATATGCTGCTCCATATCAGATTGGATGCTTTGAACCTAGATATATTATTCCTTCTGTGACTGTTTTAAGCCAACAGGAAAGAGAGCTTCAGAAGCCATAGCAATATTATCCTCACCACGTTTTTGTTCAAGAGTTGACCTGGTAAACATTACAAGAAACTACATCTTTTGGAGCAGATTCCAAAAGCAAGATATATAGAGATACTCAATTCCACCTACGTATGAGGTATAAAGAAACTGGTATCTTCAAATCTTGATGCCCGTGCACATCCTAGGAGCAGAAAATTTGCTACAGCAGAAACTTAGCTGCATGGGAGCAGAGGCAGCATTGAAATTGAATGTGGACAGCCCTATTTTTTGGCAACTTAAGAGTCAGTATCAGATCTCTGAGATAAAACTGTTACAGACTAAGTATTATTTTGTGTGTTAGAAAGCAAAACTAGAGAAAAAGATCCAGAAATATATATTAATTTATTCAGAAATGTTCAGCATAGTAGAAAAATTACGACATTTCAAAGTTCTATAACCATATTAAGCAATATCAGGTTTCTTTCCCAAATGTTTCCTTCCAAAATACTATGCCCAAAGGAGAGAACGTCTTTTGCAGTTCTTCAGTTATAGAGTAATATCAGAGAAGAACTTACTCAGACTCAGGCTAAATTCAGAAATAAAATGTTTGAAAAATAATTGAAAAACACCCAAAGTTATTTTACAAATTTGTACTGAAAATTACAGATTTCTTAAAGATTCTTATTCCCTTCCCAGTTATATCCTCTGTTTGCTTTTAGATATTCAGATCCATCAGCATAGATGCCTCTACCCATTTGCAATCGCATAATCTAATTTACAGTCGTAGTTTAAATTCATCTGGAGAAAGAAGTTTGACAGCAGTGTGCAACTGCCTCAGGGTGGGAACAGCAGATCTTACTGAAGCTGGATATTCATGGGATAACTACAGACAACCTAGCAACTTACGAACAGTGCTTGTAACTTTACTTCATCTTGGGACACTGTTCAATACCAGTAGTTTCCCTTGTTGTGTTGATGGATAATGGCTCCTCCCAAACTGAGCAAAAGTGAGTTACATTTGTCTGGAGGAGAAAAGAAATCGTTTAAAACTTGCAGTAGTTTATTCAAAGGCTAAAGCCTTGAAGATGTTTAAGAAAAAGAGTCCAGTAGTGCCTCTAGGCTATCTACACACTGAAACAGGTGAAGGGAAAAAGAATGAATTTGGTACCTGAAGAGAGGCAGAAACAGTAGATTTCTTCCCAATATTGTATTTATACATACAGTCCTCTGAGGTGTATTCTCCTATGGGTGGTTTACAAGTAAGATTAATGCTTCAAGGAAAAGTAAGGAGAAGGTGATCTTGGGATGAAGAGCTTGCCATTTTTCCTTCAGTTTTAAATCATAGAATCATAGAAATGTTGTACTTTAATGCTGTCCTGAAAAAACATTAGGATAATATTTGTTTAAAAGCATCGATAGTATTATAGATCCATGAAGCTCTAATAACAGACCAAAATAAGTGAGGTTTGCTGGGCAGAATGTGAGGGCTATTGCAAAAACTGGCCTAGCAGATGCAACCAGTTTTTACATCTCCATTACACAAATAGTGCGATTCCTAGTACCTTGCTGCAAACCTTTGTCAGCTGCGTATGTATGTGCAGCACTCCATTTTAATTAGCCTGAAGATTCACGGCTTAGAAGGAATAGCAGGAGTCTCTAATTATGTTCACAAACTAGTGATCTGCCCAGAAAATGAGGAATGAATAAGCATTAAGCAGTCAGAGGCCAGTATTCAATCACAGAAAGAAGCAGGAAGAGTAGAAGATAAAGTAATGCCATTTTCACTGATTTGTCTGGGCCTTGAAAATGACTAAAACCAATCCTTCTTTAGTAAAACACATCACGTCTAGATATAGAGATTTTTGTTTTATTCTTGTCAGTAATGTTGGACTAGATATTTTTTGATAATTTTTTCTCATGTCTGTGTTGTATTTCTGATATTTGTATTTTAAATATATTTGTTTAGGCATCAGTAGCATTTCTTGAAGGACTGTTACGAGAATAATGCTTTCCAAGCATCGTTTATAATTTTTCAGTCCAAGTTCCAGAGACTATTCTTTTTTTCCCTTGAAAAAAACCCACATGACACTGGGATTTAAATCATTGCTATTCACAAACTGGTCTTGACAAAAAGAAAAGGCTGAGGATTATCTCTTTAGCAACTTTTAAATCAAAGCTGCATTATTGATATTAAGCTAAAAAGGCTTTGCAGTTCTTTATATAATTAAAAGCAACTGTTATGGAAATTTTTCGGAGCAGCTGGTGTATTGGAAGAAAGGTTACACTCTTCTCTATCAGTAATCCCTTTAAATCTCTGACATGATTCATAGCTCCTCAAACAATGCCAGTAAATTAAACAAAACTGGATGCCTTCCATACATACATTTATTACTTGTACCCCTATCAACAAGTCATGTAAGAATGCAATAACAGAACTCAGACTGGCTAGTGAATGTAATGTGAATGTCCCTTTTAATGAACTTTATTTCTACTTTTGTTTTCTAAAATACTCATTTTGCCCAAAAGTGGTGTCAGGCTTCCTGACTGGCCCAGAGAGCTTACAGTCATACTTTATTCTTGAACATCAGTCAAGGGTAACAGACTGGAAGGAAAGGATAGGCCTTGCTGAGTTTGGTAAAGGCTAGAGACAGTTTTGAAGTAGTATAAAAAGTTTTTAGCTCGTCATGAATTTTGGCCTTTCCTTGCAGAAAGTGGAAAAAGATTTTTCCTCTTGGCTGGAAGGAAGCAGCAAATCATTACTGCAGCTGGGGTTTTTCATTTTGTTCCTGGCTTTCAAGGCAGGGAGATCTTTGGAAAGGGGAGAAGGACCAGCCAAGGTACTTCTTTTTTATCTTTAAGGGGTAAGAAGTACCAGGGAGCAGAAAGAAGGAAAAAAAACAAATGTGGGCTTCAAAGACCAGAATTGGTGAATGACTTGTTGGGTTTCAGAGTGTACAGATGAAGGGTGTTTTGTAGACATGAGGGAACTCAGAAACAAAGAAGCATGGGCTTGTATAGAAGCAAGATGATGATGCTTTTAAAAGGGGTGGAATAACCACATGCAACAAATGCTGGCCTAGGGACTGACTGGTGAAGAAGCAGTGCTGCCAGGTGGATCTGCTCACGTCGTCTTGGTCAAACAGAAAATGAGCCAGCAGTGCACCCCTGTGGCAATAACGTCTAACCGCATTCCGTGCTGCTTCACATGGTACACAGACATCAGGTCAAGGGAAGCGATTATTTCTGTTTAGTTAGCACAAGTGAAGCCACATACAGACTCATGTGTGTAGTTTTGGATTCCTCAGCACAGCAAGACATTAACAAACTAGAGAGATTCCAGCCTAGCTCCACCAATATGTTTAGGGTGCTGGAGCACATGGTGTACAGCAAAAAGCTGAGAGAGCAGTGATTGCTTAGCAGAAGAGAAGGGTAAGGCTTTCTACACTTCTCTGATTGCTGTCTTCACCTGCTGAAGGAAAGGGGAATTTAGGATGCAGAGGCTCTTCCCAGAGGCACACAGCAAAACGACAAAGCAATGCAACATATTCAGGAAAGGAAATTTTTATAAGAAAACCAAAAATTCATGAAAAGTGGTTAAGCACAGTAGGTTGTCCAGGGTGCGTGGGAGATTTCCACCCTTGGAGAATACTCCTGGGAAAGACCCTGTGGAACCTGATCCCACTTTGAATATTGCCTTGCTTTGAATGGATCATTGGACTTGGTGACCAGTGGAGATCTCTTGCTTGTTTCTGTGAGTCTGAGATGCACATTGTCAGCCAGATTTCTCTTTTTGTGTTTTTTGAATCCTGTGTGAAATTCTTTATGCTACTTAAAGAAATTTCAAAGTATATTTTGTACATGCTGCAGTCCTTATTTATTTTTCCCCCTTCTGATAATGGGATACTGTATCTAAGAGGTGTTGGCAGAAGACTTGTCAGTAAAGAGTTGCTGGTTAAACTGCTATAGCATTAAGAGGTGGGATTCTGTGTAATAAAGTTTCTCATGATTTGTGAAGTGGGGAGAATATTGCTTTAGCAGTATGGTTCTTTGGCAGAGTATAACCTGATAGAAGCTGATGAGGAAGATGTTTGACAGGAGTACTGAAAAGTTCAAAAAGGAGAAAACTTTCTGGATGCACTTCGTTAATTTAAGGGTTGGCAACACTGCAGTACTACAAATTATTTATTCCTTTTGCCTTTGGATATTTTGAACTCTCTACTGTATTTCAACCTTTGCCTTCAGTTCCCTCGCACAGACTTCATAAATGGTGAGAATTTTGTATTAATAGAGTCTGGCCCATCACAGGCTAGGGAGGGTTATTGAGGTAGCAGCTAGGATCTGTTCTACTACCCATCTTAGATCAGATCTAAGGGAAAGAGAAGCTGTGTAAAGCAGTGAATGAAAGTTTGCAGCACTGTGAAAGGTTTTAGACACTTGTGTTACTACTAAGCAGAAGCTGGTGAGAAAAAAAAATAACCTGAGAGAGCTGCATTAAATAAACCAAAGATGGCCTCTAACTGGACTTGACAACTACACAGGATAGTCATAAGTCACATTAAACGTAATATTCTCTGGTTTTGGAGCACTGAAAGACAAATAGGTTGCTTTCTTCTAGGAATTGAAGGTTTTGAGATTTTTGTTGTTGTTGTATCTTTCTATCTCAGTTAATTCAGTAGGGCTTCTTTTCAAAAAGTAGGGATTCTTTTCTATAAATTGTCTGTCATCTAGAGCAATTACAGTGATCTGGTTGCTGGACTGTCTCTGAAGTGTCATGAACCAAAAAGTTTAGAGCTCTTCTCTAGAACCTTGTCAACCAACAGTCTTCATTTTCTAGCTTGCAGCAAGAAGCAAGTAAAGTCAGTGAAGTTTTTCAGTAATTGGTGTAATATGTTCCCTGTGGTTAACATAGCCAAGCAGGTGGGCAGCCTCCTTTTACATCAGCTGTATCATCCAAACAATCTCCAAACAAAGAGCATGATGAATTGTGTTGTGAGGAGAGGTATCTGCCAAGGCACCCTGGGATTGGTGTTAAAGCTGGTCTTATTTAACATATTCATTGATGATCTGGAAGAGGGAGTAAGCAGACCATTAATTAAACTGGCAGATACTACACTGAAATAATTCTAAGATCCTAGCTAGACAAACAAAGGTAGACAAAAAGGTGGGTATTAAGAAAATAAAAGTATTTTATGAAAATGGTTTCTGTTTGCCCACGGCCACATCTGGGTCATTTTACAGGTTGTGATTGTATGTATATTTGTATAATCTGCACATTTAAACACTGTTTATTTTATAATTAAAATCTTGGCAGCTTGAGAAAAGTAACAGCTACATAAGATACAGGGTTTCCTTGGTTTTAGCAGGGATAATGAGATAAAGTAGTAGGAACAGTGTGATTTGGTTTCTTTCTTCATCAAAAGACTGCACTACAGCATATCCTTAGACAAAGCTTAAGTGATACTGTCTACTCTGCATATTTATGTGTCAATATCAGTATAGAATCATAGAATAGTTAGGGTTGGAAAGGACCTTAAGATCAGCTAGTTCCAACCCCCCTGCCGTCGGGAGGGACACCTTTTATCAATAAAGTAATTTTTGAGCATTCCTAAAACACTGAAGCGAAGAGGATGAGGAGTAGCACTTGGTAGACCCCGTCTACTGATATCCCAATTTGATGCTTGTGACTTTACTTTTTAAGATCTTTCAGGTGGTTTAATTTACTTTATATATTTACAAATAGCTTTTAATCAGAATTGCATGTGGTCTAATAATGTCACCAAAATTGTTTGATTTTAAGTTTTTCTAGAAATAATGTGTTGGGTTTTTTTTAATTAATTCTCCTTTAATTCCTGACTGAATTAATGTTGTATCATCAGTTTCATGATTTTGGTAGGGTTCCATATCAAATGCTGCTATCACTGCTATAGTCTAATTTCCCTTTTAAAATTGATTTTTAAAAGAAAAATGAAACTCATTATTATATGCCAATTTTATACAAGATATTTGAAAGTACACAAAAGAATAGCTAAGATCAGCAGCTCTGAAAATCAGGCACAAACAATCAAACACCACAAAATACAAATCTGCTTGATTTTTCAGAGGTTGTGAATGTGTTTCATGTGCAATGTTTTGTACAGACTCTGCACAAATAAACTCTGTTCCCCATCTGTGTCAGTGAAACAGAGCTGTGTAGGCTACAGTAATGTGGGCTGCATGCATTTCCCTTGGAAAAGTCTGTTATTTCTGTAAATTGGGGATAAATCTGCACAGCATGGGTTGAGTTGGATATAAGGAGTGTATCTGGAGGACACAGTATTGCAGTTCCTGTGGTGCTTGCAAGTTTACTTTAGTTCTGCTTGGAAGCGCAGGAAGAAGGCTCCTGATACAGCAGCGCTCTCAGGAGGAAGGTGGCAATATAGCAGAATCTGAGTAAGTCAAAACCAGAAAAGTATTACTGCAACTGCCTCTGTGAAACTGGGGGACGCAGGAGAAAATGAGGTGGTGACAGGCTGAGCAGAAAGAGAATTAGCATAATATGAAGTGAGTTAATGATGCCAGCAATTTTTAGCAGTTGAGAAGGTAAGGGCTGCAAAGGCAAGGTGTCATTCTATGATTTATGTGCAAGAAGTAGGCAAGGTGACATTTTTCAAAGTGTTATGTTTTAAGCTTCTAGGCTAAGTTCAGATGTTCAATTTCACTCTTGTTCCGGATGTAATTATAAAAACTGTAGCTGAAATTACTCAGTTATTCAGTGATTTGCTATTGCTTATGTTCCAGTCCAAATGAGATGAATTGCAATTAACAAGTATCGAGAATCAAAGGTTTTGGTTTTCTTATGACTGTTATATGCTAAAAAAGGTCCATTAATTTCAATTGGATTATTACTCCTGACTTATCCTATTAAAAAAAAAGTAACAGAATTAAAAATATTAATTGTAAAGATGTAATTTTTAATAGAAGCAGTTTGTCCTGGCCCAAGGTGCCTATTATTTTCATCCCACTCATAAGAAACTTTAACATGTGCTGGATAGCAAAAATATATCATGCCATTCCACGTACATGAGTTATTATTCATGCTAAAAGGATGAATGCTAAAGGAAATTAAAAGCAACAGAAAACTTGAATTGAGATGTGGTATTTTCTTTATTAGTGAAAATTATTAAAAATTATTGAAAATTGAAGAGGTATAAACTGACAAAAAGCTACAGCATAATCTAAAAATCCTCTAATAACGTGAAAAATCATGATATTCCCCACATTTCCTTGACAAGAATTTCATTTTGGTGTCTGCTACAGTTTGTTTCAAGGTTGGGTTTTTTTCAAAAATGAATGTCTTTTATTGGTGTTACATGTGCAATGTATATTTTATGAGCTGAGCAAGTACTGTTGGGGTGAAGTGTATGTTTAGATACAAAACAGTATTAGTGTGACCTAGATTTGAAGACTTCTAAAAGTAAATTAAAGAAGATGAAACAAATAGATCTGCTTGTTGTGTCAAAATACTGTTCATTTGACCATCCATATTTCCTGGTTTATCTAGTATCTCAAACTATTATTTTCTCATTAATTGCAGTCCTAGGTATAAGCTACTAAAGCTCTCGCTTTGGGTGGTGACTTCTTACTCTAGAATGAGTTTGATATCTCTTCTTGAAAAGTGCCTAAAAAATGTTTAATGTTGAATCTTGAAACTAAGGAAAGAAGTTATCCAGAGGGAATAATATTCAGTGCATTGTGTATTAGAAGGCATTTAAAAATAATAAATAATAGCTGTCAAAGCTTGTTGAAATAAGGTTGCAGTAAATAATAATAAATAATCTTGGAGGACAGCAGTTGAAATTTTCAATAAGTAAGCATGTGGTCAGGTGAGCTTGTAGTACAGTAGTTGCTAGTCACTGTCAGAATAGTAGCTTTTAAAATGGCAAAGAAATGGGATGTGTGTTCATCAGTGTATGACTGATGTGCTGACAGAACCCTAATTATGTCATGAACACAAGAATGCTGTAATAACGACTTCACCATAAGGGACTCAAGGCCGTAAATATATTTTACCAGCTGCTATGTGGAAGAAAAACCTATTGCAAAAATTTGTTTTTTATGGGAGTACCAGAGAGGTGTTGATCACTGAATTAAGTCATGAATTCTCAAGATCATGTTAATCAGAGAGGGCTAAGTATCTATTTGATGTAGGAAACATCTGTTAAAGAATTTCTCCTGAGTCTCATCAGTAGTTGGCAAGTCTCATTGCTTTAGCAATGTTTTCATTATTGCTGTATGTATAAAATGGCATAATACGTTTTGTGCTACTAGTCTTTTCTGTATACACAGAAATAATAACAGGTATTTTAATTCCAGCTTCTTGATAGAACAAATTAAAATAGGCTAGCCTGTCATAGGGATTTGTATGTTAAGCCATATAAATAGTCTATTTATCTATTATTTTAAATGAACTGACAAAGGCCAGCATCAAGTACTCCAGCAGAGTTTGAAACAAATTGTGCAGTGGGGGCATCAAAAGAAAGATTTTTCAGTTTGGCTTAAGAATTTAATACATTGATAATTTACTATTTTTTGTTACGAATTTGAGGACACTTTGGGTAATATGCAGTTTTCAACACAAACCTCATGGACAAAGGAGATGCTTTATGGTAAAGTCTGTAAAGCATATCCTTTTGACTGGTGTTGATTGGACTGTGCCAATTTGCTGAATGGTGGCTGGGCACATGTATGTACAGACAATCTCTATGAGGAACTACACATTTTCATCAAACAAAAGAAGTGATTCATGTACAGATGCTGGTGGTCAAAATATGCTATTTTGTGCTAAAACTATAGTTCTGTTTCATCCAATTTTAGCAATGTCTAAAGAAAATACTTTTTTGGTGTTTACGACAGTTGTGCATTACAGACCATGCATCACAAAATTAATTTTGCCTGTCAAAGTTACCACTTTCTTATGTCCATTTTGTGTTTACACAGATTAATATTCACAGCAGAACTGAATTTAAAAACCCCCAGAGGTACACATTTTTCTTAGAAAAGGAGTAGGTTTGAAGGCAGGGGGAGATCTTGACTGAGAAATTCATGATAAAAGTTATTCAGGAGACAGACTGAGAGAGCTGGGCTTGTTCAGCTTGGCAGGGTAGAACTTACAACAGTATTCCAATACTGAAAGGGGCCTACAAATCTGGAGAGGGACTTTTTACAAGGGCATGTAGTGATAGGGCAAGGGGACATGGCTTTAAGCTAAAAGAGGGGAGATTTAGATTAGACATTGGGGAGAAATTCTTTACTATAAGGCGGTGAGACACTGGAATAGGTTGCCCAGAGAAGCTGTGACTGACCCATCTGTGGAAATGTTCAAGACCAGGTTGGACAGGTGAGCAACCTGGTCTAGTGAAAGGTGTCCCTGCCCATGGCAGGGGGTTGGAACTATATGATCTTTAAGATCCCTTTACAACCCAAACCATTCTATGATTTTATGATGTTTTGAATTACAGAATAATAAAATCATGATTCAATGATGTTTTGTATAACAGTTGTGATAACAGTGACATTTGAATAAAGGGATATATGTTATTAGTTTGCTTTCCCTGCTTTTTCCTTGCTTCACTTGCTTTTTTGTTTTGATTTTTTTTAACATTTGATATATCTAGCAATACTCTAATTGCTTTACATCTATGAAAATGTACTTTAATATTCTGTGTAGTGTAACCATATGTTCATTAAATGTATGCTTTTCCTGTCTGCTGCTGTCACATCATTGTAATGGAGAGTTCAACACATTAATTATATGCTTTGTACTAATAGTCTCTTAACTTCAAGCCTGTTGTCCTTCAGTCTTCTTTAATGGATCCGTGCTCTTACATTAGGGAAGAGGATAAATAGATGTTCATATTTACCTCTTCAGATTTGACTTAGATTCATTGCTTTCAGAAATTATGAGCAGCAGCAAAGAATTTCATCTAGAACTGAAACATTTCGGAGAAATAAATTCAAAATATATGCATGTGTATGCATTCTTGTCTTCCCTACAGCTTATAATACTATTGCAGCATGACTAGACCTCCACTTGACTTGGCTGTGTGTAATGCCCTGATAGTTCCTCTTCTTTTTATCCCTGCTCTCCACTGGTCACCATCCTCCATTTCTCAGTAATTATTTTTCACACGTTACATTTTAGCAAACAAATACATACTTCTGAGTACATATGGAGTGTCCTCATCCTTATGTGTATGCTATGTTGTCTCTGTTTCTTTAGAATTACTTTAATCTGACTTTTGCTTCTCTCTGACCCTGTATCAAGCATACCCAGCATCTTAATACAAGTTCAGTACTGTTATACAGTGCTTATTTTACTTTGTTAATTACTGTAATAAAATCAGTTTTCCTAAAGCAGTGGATAGTATCTTCATATCTAACACATAAGGCTTTGTTGCTCTTGCAAGTAAATTGCAACTGCAAGGTCAATAATGCATGCAGTGGACATGGGAAATACAAGTAGCTCTGTGTAGTCATGCATGAATTCTTATAGGTAGGAAAACTACTTAGCAAATGCACTCCATGCTTTTTCTGTGGTGCCAGATGTAGAACTGGAAAAAGTTTAGTGTTAACATGGGAACCCTAACTGTACCATTAAAGACATACCAACTGGTGTGAAATATCTGAGGCATTTGTTCCAAATCTGAGTTAAAATAACTGTGGTAGAGAAAGGGAGTGATGAGGTTGTAGAAATTATCAATATTGTAAAATATGACAGAAACTTCAAAAGAAAGGAAAAAGAGGCAGACACAATGGCAGGTGTCATCTTTGGATCTGGAGTAGTTTTATAGTCATCTGACTTGTTAATTTTCCCATTTGTTACTATCAAAGAGAGGATGAAACAGCTTAGTTTCAAGGCAATACCTAAGCCCTTTACATGTAACTCCCATCACCTGGCTCTCTTCAGAAAGAAAAGCTGTTCATCAGCTTGAAACTGGCAGTTCCGAGGCCCTGTTTGCCAGGTACAATTGCGTCGGTTGTCGCAAGACATTAGGCTTACTGTTAAGCCATCACAGAGTTCTAGGGAAGAACTAAGTTTCCTAGTTTTAAGAGTTAGCACTTTTAAGTGCTGAGGTCACTACTGCACAAAGATTGAGAGTAAAGAATTTAATATTCAGGTTGTAATTGGTTAATATTGGTTGTAATGGTTGCAGTCTTCTAAAATCCACCCGTAGCAGAAGACAATCATGACCGATTCAGCCTGAATTCAGATGATGCTGTATATTCGTCAGTGTGTAGGGATCACAGAATCACAGCATTGTTAGGGTTGAAAGGAACCTCTGGAGATCATCTAGTCTAAACCCCTGCCAAGGCAGGGCCACCTAGAGCAGATTAAACCAGAACGCATCCAGGTGGGTTTTGGATGACTTCAGAGAGGGAATCTCCACAACCCTCCTGGACAGTCTGTTCCAATGCTCTGCCACCCTCAAGGTAAAGTTCTTCCTCGTGTTGAGGTGAAACTTCCTGTGTTTTAGTTTATGGCTGTTGCTCCTTGTCCTGTCACTGGGCACCACTGAAAAGAGTCTGGCACCATCCTCTTGGCACCCACCTTTGAGATATTGATATGCATGACTGAGATTCCCTCTCAGTCTTCTCATCTCTTCTCTTGAAAGAAGGCCCAGCTTCTGCAGTCTCTTCTCATAAGAGAGATGCTCCTGACCCCTGATCGTCTTTGTGGCCCTCCACTGGACCCTCTCCAGTAGCTCATTGTTTTTCTTATACTGAGGAGCCAAGAACTGAACACAGATAGACAATGCTACAAAAATAGTAAAGCTTTTCTAGCTAGACAAGCAAGAAAAACAACAGAGTGGGGGTTTTACTGAATTGTGTTTTACTATACGTTAGAGCAGACCAGAAGTATGTACATTGGCAGTTACCACATCTCCATATTTCAGGTGAAGTATAGTAATTAAGAGCTGAGAAGTGGCTATCTCCAGCTGAGCTCAAACAGAATATTCACAGATTATTAGCTTTTCTGAAACAATTCTGAGAAGGTGTTGTTTATAGTGTTTAACAGTACCTAACCTGTTAAAAAAAAAAAGCTTTAATTTGTTGTCCACAGAGTACTTCACATGATATAGCCAGACTCATAAAATTAGCTCAAAAAAAGGTAAAAAGGGGATCAAATATATTGTTTGCAATAAATAGGTCCCAAGCCTGCCTCCTTTGACTTTATTAGGCTTACACTAGAGATGAACCTGGCTCACTCTTTCTCCCATTAATACTAACCTCTCGTTGCTGCTGCCATTATTAAGTTAATTGTTTGGATCATCAATCTGTGTCAACAAAGCTTTCAGACTGCTTGATGAGATTTCAGGCATCAAGCTGTGAGACATTAAAAAATGATGAATTTACATCCAGGTAAAACAATGCCCTTCAGCTATAATAATGAATCACTACTTTGTTTACAAATGGGTATTCATCATGAGACATGGCATGCATAGACATTTTTGAAGGGGGAAAGCATTAGCACAGTAAATGATGTTTGCAACTAAAGTTGAATACACAGCAAAGTGAAAAAGGAAAGCATGTCAGATTATCTTTTCAGAAAAGAATTATGAATGCAAATTCACACTGGTGCTGCCTGGCGCATATTTAAATATTAACAAAAGATACAATTCAGTATTAAGATGTCCTTTTTCTGTAGAAACAAATCAACACAGTATACTTCTAAAAGTTTCATCACTGAATAGAATTTCTCAGTGTATGCTTTTAGATCCTGGACCAAATCTTTTACTCACGATTGAAAGACTGTTTCCTCTAACTAGGCAACAGGTGCCAGTAGTCTACCTCCCACCATTCTGGCAGCCAAGGAAGATTCAACTATGTTGGCTTTCCCTCCCCACACTGTTTCTGCCAATGGTTGGGAAGACTGATGATATAATGTTGTTAGGCCTGTCAGCCCAAATAACTCTGTTACAAACAGTAAGATTTTCATGCTGCTAACATCTTAATACCGTTAACATTAATCACATAAATCCCAAGGCTTGTTAAATATAAAATAGAACTGACACAAACTTCAAGACAGAAGGTAATTTTCCACCTTAAATTTGAAATGTGCTGGCAAAAGTGTTGTTTCTGAAAGGAAAGGATGGGTAAGGGATGGGTTTGTCTTATTTAGACAAGGCAGTAAGTAATTATCTACAGTGACTGTATGTTAACTCTGCTCAGCACCATCATACATTATTGATTCCTTTTCATGAAGAAAGGCATTTTTTTCTCCCTTAGTTGGGGAGCTGTCTGCCAACATTCTTTGAAAAATTGCAAATAACTCTAGGAATTGTTTACATAAGGCAGGAATATTTTTGCAAAGATAGGCTGGAAATGCTGCAACAGCTCCCATTTCTGCAATGCATCACTAAAGAATCACCTTTCTGTTCAGAATTTTAATTTACAAACACAAGTGACTGCAGTTCATTTGGCTGAAGCAGTTACTGTTTGTCTGCCAGCCATTCTCTTGGAGATTATTTCTTCTGCAGCAGGAGCAACCACACATGAAACAAGTTCTGAACAACTGCTGTTTACTACCCAGGATATTAAAGTAACCCTAAGAAGCATCAGTATAATTTGGTATTGTGATCTGGATGAGATAGTGAACCATATGTGATGGTTCAGGAGTTATTCCTGCTGTGGGAGCAGAAGCTTTCAACAGACAGGCAGGGGAGGCATCCGAGAGTGGCAAATTCTACTCTCATCTCACTGTGGCAATAATCATGAGCTTCCTTAGATGTTTCTTACTAGTCTGGTTTAATTTATTTAAAAGCAGAAGTGTTTGTGTGTCAGAAACTAGGCATGTTTCACCAGAAATTCTAGCTCTGTAACGTCAGTGGCACTTCACTACCAACTTATTTACTGTAACAGTCTTGCACTTTTTAGGTTGTAGTTACTCTCTATAATTTTAAAATAAAAACGATTTCAGTCTAGTGCCGAGAACTCTGATTTATTATTTTTTTTAATAATTCTGTTGATTTGTTGTATGCATCATTCACATTCACAGTCAAACTTGTAAAATATAAGCCAAATGCATCTATCACACAGCACAACATTCGGAGTTACATAGAGGGAGCTCTTGCTTCGTTTTTCCAATGCAGTAATGCAATAAATATTTCAGAGCAATGACACATTCTGAGCCAAGATGAAGACTATTTGTTACAGTCTAAAGCAGTAGCACTTAACAGTATTGTGGCATTTAATGACTTTCTAATTTATCTGATAGAGAATAATTAATTTCCCTTAAAATTCAGATGCTTTCAGCTGCTATTTGTTTCATATACAGAAATTGAAAGAATAAACTGTGTGACACTGAAGCTTCATGATCCCCCATTGTCCTAAGAAATTTCTCATTCTAGAGTGTATAAAATAGAACTGTAACCCTACAAAATTATCTGTAGAAGAATTAATACTTGTCATGGACCTTGTGTAGTTTGGTTCCTCCATTTATCCTGGATTTGCAACTACGTATTTGGTTCCCATCATTGTTAACCTATTATTTAATCTGCAGATGCAGTTCAAAACCTTTCATCTGTTCAGTGTGCTTGTTGTGTTTCAATTTTCCTTTTCCTGGAGTTGTTTGCTTTTCAGAAAATGTTTGAAGTCTAGCTGCTAAACAAACACTAGAAAGAATGAGATTTCCTTCTCTGTTACTTATATGAGAACTTTAAAATTCATTTTTATCACAGATATGTGGAAGCATTTTCTTTCGTAGCGAATCAGAGAGGAGAATGTGCTTCATAGGCCCTTAGAGCGGCAGAGTTCTGTGCAAGGAAAAGAGAAACTTGAACCAGAATCTCAGACTGTGTGTACTAACAAACCAAATACTCTTAGGGTGTGATTTTTCTGAAGTGGCTGACCTTTCTTATGTACCAATTTTCTCTCCAGCATTGTATTCATCTTGTAGTTGTTTACAGTCTACAAGCTCGACGAGGTATTTTTTAAAGTTGCTAGTTACACAGCAGTTTTTTAAGAAAATGACACCTGCCAAATACAGCATAGCTTGTGAGGTAATATTGTATAATATCTGCAAGGTTTGAGATCTTTTACAATTCAGTGTGCTGGGTGTTTTTGTTTGATAAGGTAGAATAGTTATATGAACTGGCTGACTGTCAGTCATGAAGGACTAAATAAGCTGGCTGCTCAGACAGGATGCTGTAGTAAGTTCTGCTAGCTGTGTTTTGAGGTGCAGGTGCTTAGTATTCTCTCACATCACTGTTCTCCTTGTCTGAATTATTCCAATAAATCTGTAGAGCATGAAGGATTTAACACACATTTAGAATAAATTAAAATAATTTCACTAAGGTGAATGAATCTCTTGTTATAGAGGTGAAAGGCTGTTGCAAAATCTTTTGAAATACTTTAGAAAGCAGAATTTTTTGTCATGTTAATGGTTTTAAAACTTCTAGGACGTAGATTCACTCCTTTACATGTTTATATAAGTTTACAGTAAAGATGTCCACAATTACATATCTCTTTAAAACATTTTCTGGGTCTGCAAGTAGGTGTTTACTGTAAAATGAAGCTTTAACTGATCCAGCAGCATCAGTAAGGCAGAATCAGTGGTAGGAATCAATGTTGTTGAAGGTCACATGCTCTTCACCAATTGCTAAGTGCTGAGGCTCCATTTGATGTTGCTTGTTTATGAAAGTGTCTTCACCTTTTGGAAACAAGAGCCTGGTACTTCTGGGCCACCTAATTTCAGAATATCCCAGGGCAGGGAGATGAGGCACCTCATTCAGTTCCTTTTTTGTTTGTTTGGGGTTTTTTTTGATGACTGGAGTATATTGTGGCCTTTGGAAAGCAGTTCTTTGGTTATAAGATCCTGTTCTTTGTAAGGACTGAGGAAGGATGTTTTGAGCTGGAATAAAGCATATTCCTGGCTTTCAATGGGAATAAAATGTGTGACTCCTGACTTGGCTCCTGAATTCTGCTGTTCCATTCTTACATAAACTAAAGAAGGATTTCCTCCTACTTGTTGCTTGTAGGCAGCCTACTCTGTACCCCTGTGGTGTAACCTCTGTAGCGTCCAGGTTAGGTCTGAAGACAGATACAGAGCGCTGTACCTTATGACAGTAGTTAGCTTCCAGGAAGTAGAAGGGCTCTGGGAGGACAGAATAGCTAGGTGCTAATGCAAGAGGTACTGCCCTGGCTCAGGATTTCCACCACTTTTGCTATAAGACACTGGTGGGGTAAGGTAAAGCTACTTATGTTGTACTGTATAATAAGGTTGTAGAATAGCTGTGATATAGAAAGGTTGTAACTGGAACAAATCCAGTTATGAGATTTACAGTTGGTAAAAACTTCAGTAACATTCTGACGAATGCTACAAAATTTCTGGGTTTAAACTGAGTTCAAACATGCTGTCCTCCAAACAGTTTTTACATTTTGCAGTGAGTTTCCAGTAAGCTTATATTTTATTGTGGTCTGGGTGATCTGCCAAAAACCCCAACAAACCCTTTATCAAAATAGTAGTTAAATTAAAATTGAAGAACTGTAGCCAGTATATTTTACAGCCCAATGCTGATATGCATAGATACTTGTCATTAACATGGATAAATTGCTGGAGTGTCAGTATAAAAATTCTTTTACTTCTGAAAAAAATACAATGTTGTCTTGTGATTTGTTTGTCATACTTATTTTCTAATAAGCTTATAGTCTTTCATTTTTGCTATTGTAGACTCTGAATCAAGTTTCCCTGAACACAGCCTTTATGTATTACTGTGAGAAAATAATAATAGTTTGCAGAGGATAGTTCTAATAACACTATTCCTGGAGGAAAAAAGATCTAAGAGATTATATTCCTTGACCAATTGTCACTGATTTGCCTGGCTAAGCAAACAAAAAAACCTGCAACCCCATCCTACAGTAATGACATTTAATAATCATGTATACAGAATATTTTAGTAAATGCTGTCTTACTTGGTAAGCATATATACTCCTTAGAGTAACAGACCTAAAAGACTCAAAACAGAAATTCATGCTGGGAGTGGTGAGTGAAATAAGAATGCTCCTGGTTCTAGAAGGGATAGAAAGGATTATGCTAGAGAAATGCCACTTTTGAGTCATAGAATCGTAGAATCATAAACTGGTTAGGGCTGGAAAGGACCTTAAGATCATCTAGTTCCAAACCCCCTGCCATGGGCAGGGACACCTCACACTAGACCGTGTCACCCAAGGCTATGTCCAACCCGGCCTTGAACACTGCCAGGGATGGGGCAGCCACAGCTTCTCTGGGCACCCTGTGCCAGTGCCTCACTACCCTCACAGTAAAGAACTTCTTCCTTATCTCTAACCTGAACTTCCCCTGTTTCGGTTTGAACCCATTGCCCCTTGTCCTATCACTACAGTCCCTAATGAAGAGTTCCTAACTTTTAAATCACGCTGCCTTTATATAAAATGATTCCAAGACTTTTCCCTGGAATCATTAATTTATCAGTACTCTTCAATAGTATTTAAAGACACTTAGGCATGCTCATGAATTAACCTTCATAACCTCCATTACAAATTCATGGGTGTCATGCTTACTACAGGCATTAGCTACTGTTAGATGTTCAAACACCCAATTTCATGCTTTGGGCATACAACAATATTTACACAACTCTCTCATTAGCTTTTCTCAGATCTGTCATTAATATTTCTTACCACAATACGCAAGCCTTGGCAACAGCTTATGCCCTGCACTGCCTGCCTATCACATTGAGCTGTATCACTTCACTGCTGCCTGAAATTCCCCTCTCTGACTATATCCATCTGTTGTTTCTTGTCCTACATCTCCAAAGCAGTTTGGAGCAGGGTTACCTTTTCATTTCAGATTTTAATTGCTTCACTCACAATGGGATCATGTTCTGTGACTGAAATCCCAACATGCAACGTGCACAGTAGTGAACAAATGGGGAGACAGGTAGGAAAAGGCAAAATGGTTTGCTCAAAATACCCTGTGATGGATAGGAGTGAGGATCCATCCTTTCTGTGTTTGCATCCTTTTCCTCACAGTTGTCAACCTTCTCATTACAGAGGAATTCCAAGCAAGGATGAAAGATCAAATCTAAAAAAGGAAGGAAGATTACAGTGGGTAATTCCAGGGACAGGGAAGAGTTACTCATCCAGTACTCCAAGAATGCCAGCAATCCCCCTATAGAACATGTCATGGGTGCTTTTAACCACTAGGAGCCGTATTCAGACCATCTCCCGCCTATAACGGACCTGCCTAATTCTAGCATTCAGGTCAAGAATGATTCAGATCATCCAAAGCTACCAGGTGCAGCAGTCGCCTCACCTCATCCATCCTTGTGCTTGGGATTGACAAGCTCCCAGGGTGCCATGAATGCTCGACATGTCCTGGCCTGACCTGAGACAAGCTCCATGATAACACTAACTTTTAAAGAGGTACCTACTTCCAGTGTAGGTTTCCTCACCATCCCATAGTGATCCCATCACACCCAGCCCAGCCAGACAAAGCTGGAAGGGAGGGAAGAGGTTCTACTGAATCTTACACAAGAACTTTAGGCAAAACTTGCAAAGAGAGGGTTGTAGCTCTCTCTGATTCCAGAGGGGTTTATAGCTGTAACTCCCGCTTCCTTGGGAAGTCACTTCAGTCAAAGGGCCCATTCTCATTAATGACTTGTCTTCTATTCACAACAAGACCTTCCCCAAAGGTCTGGAAAGGGAGAAAACAGAACTTGGGATTGTTTATTCCTGTGGGTTAATACACTTTTCTGTCTTCAGTTTCCCTGAAAACCTGAGGACATTGGATTATTTAAGATACTCATTCTTGCAAAGCTTGAAGTGTCTCTACTTGCACTCCTCTGATATTCACCATTTCAAAGCTCATATTATCATAAATTCCTTTAGGAAAGTATGCAGAAGACTGGAATCTCCCTATCCACTGCCTGCTTTCTCAAACAGGCTTCCAAATATGAGGAGCTTAATGCAAAAAAATAATCCAGATCTTTTCATAGAGTCATAGACTCATGGAGGGGGTTGGAACTGGGTGATCTTAAGGTCCTTTCTAACCCAAACCATTCTGTGATTCTATGATTCTGTGTGGTTGCTGTACTCAGGAAGCACCTAGGTCTTTATCTGATGCCTATGATAAAAAGCAAGGATAAGATGCTTTTTATTTCCCTGCTTAAAGAAAACAAGATCTGTGGAGGAGGCACAGAGAGAAGGGCTGACAACTCTCTGGAGACAGCAAGAAACATCTTTTGGCTGTATTCCCAGTGGGAAAACATTCATTATCATGATGTTAATTATGTCACACACATCTGAACCTTCTTGTACTTTTCAGGGAGTCCATAGTTGCTGCCACAGATCCAGCTCTGGTGGAAGGAGCCTCCCTGCTCTGCGGGGTTAATGTTTGCAAACAAATGCGCAGTCATTTGTTTCTGCTCAGCTGCATGGACAATACGGACCCAGTTATGTGCAAACAACACCTCACCTTGTAGGCAGCGAGTCACATGTCTAACATTAAGTGTAAGTCATGTGCAAACTCATCTCTGGCCCGTGTCCAAATCCCTGCTTATCCTCCCATATGCGACTATACAACATTAGATGGCACTGGTTACCTAAATCAAACCTCTCCCTAGTTTGATTGAAGTTATAGACTGCAGTTCCTTTTGGTCTTTGCCAGCACACAGGTAGGAACAGTCATCTTGGTCCCAGATTACATGAAGAACATAGACACTTAAGAATCTTACTACATTACTACAGCATCTTATATGACTTCTAATAGCAGTTCAGAAACCTCCTACCAGGCTGGGCAGACCCTGGCCCCCATGGACTAACAGTCATGAGTAGCATGTGGCCTGAATTGCTCTCATGAACTCAGTATGCCATGTTCTTCCATCTGTCACAAGCACCATAAGGTATGTCCACTCTATATATTAAACCTGCCATACAGGTTGAGCAGCCCAGCTGAGGCTGGTGCCTGCTCGTGAGCTCCTCCAGCCCTCTCATTTCTCTGTCTCCTGATCAGTGAGCAGAGCTGAGCTCAGGGATCAGTTGACTTTGACCCTTGTCTAAAAGGCACTGTGGGGATAGAGGTTTTACAGTGGGGTCAGCAGGCCCGGATTTAATACATGATGTGAACACAGCCACAGTAAGTAGGTGGGTGAAACCTTTAAAGTTATATATCATAAAATTATAGTTAAATATCACAGAATCCTAGAATGGTTTGGAAGGGACCTTAAAGCTCATCCAGTTCCAGCCCTCTGCCATGGGCAAGGATACCTTCCACTAGAGCAGGTTGCTCCAAGCCCCGTCCAACCTGGCCTTGAACACTGCCAGGGATGGGGCAGCCA
>JANHGB010018894.1:0-17236 GCA_026283785.1 Coracopsis vasa | reverse complement strand
ACCAACCATGTTTGATTTTCTGATTATTTAATGTGTTCTTTTCACTTGCCTTTAGGACATGGAGTCAGGCATACCCGCGACCGGTGGCGGGCACCCTCCAGGACGACCGGCGCGCGGTGCGGCGCCGCCGCCGCCGGGCCGGGCCGGGGGGCCGACCTCGCCGGCAGCCTGCGGCGGGAGACCGCCGTAGGTTTCGGCCGGCTGGTGCCGAGGACCGGAGCGCAAGCGCGGCGCCGCGCTGCGACAGACGGCCGGACAGACGCGCGGCGAGAACCGGCGGTCGCCCCGGCGAGACCCGGCCGGCGCAGGGAACTCGCCAACCCCCGGCGGAGAGCCCGCGCTCTCGCCGGGGTCGTCCGTTCGAGGCGGGCGGGTCGACCGCTGCCGACCGCGCCGCTGCTCTCTCCGCCGAGACCGGACCGCGGAGAGGGGGGAGCAGCGGGACCCCTCCCCGGCTCGTCCCGCCCTGCCCCAACCGTCAGCAGGCGGGCCGCGGCCGTGTCTGGCAGCGGGAAAGCAGCGCAGCGCTGAGGGGCCAGCCGGAAACGGGGGTCTTCAGTGACTGCTTTCACCCTCTCCCGCAGCGGTGACGGTGTCCCCACACCCGTCCCGCGGGAGCGCCCCGAGGTGCCCCGGCACCGGGTCGGAGGGGTCGGTAACTGCGCATGAGCCGCCAGCCCTAACGGGGTGAAACTGCTGCGCCTGTGGGAGCCCGTGTCCCAGCTGAGGCCGTGCGCGGGTTCCCCTGTGGACGTCATAGAACCGTAAAATGGCTTGGGTTGGAAGGGATCTTAAAGATCATCCAGTTCCAGCCAGAAGCAAAATGTCAGGTGCAGCATGTAAATACAAACCAACCACCCCATCGAGTCATCTTCTGCCGGTGCAACCCGTCCGGTAGGCAGGTGCCTCTCCCTCTGGATGCGTTACACGGGGTTACAGCTGCCTTGCTCATGCTTCCGAGGGGACTGCACCAGAAGATTCAGGTTCCCTGGCTTCTTGTGAGTGTCTTGGAGTACCAGCAGCAAGTGTCAGCATGAGAACCCACAGTGTCCTACAGCTCTGCACCTTTCTTTGCAAGTAGTTGGGCCTTCTTTGTGGGTTGTGGGTTGGTGTTTGGGGTTAATCCTTCCCCAAATTAAAAAAAAATAAAAATAATAATAATAATGAAAAACCCCCACAGTTTTTATCAGACCGTCCAATCATTCAAAGACATTTTCCCTAAGATTTTACAGATTCTGTTCCTGGGGTAGAGGGGAAAGACTTCAGCACTGCCTCTGAGGCTCTGCTACCCGGTAGCAGGTTGACCGTGGCCAGCTGCTCAGCCATCTACTTGGTCACTGCCCCCCTCAACAGGACCAGGGGGGGAAAGATGAAACAGCTTGTGGGTTGAAATAAAGACAGGGAGATCATTTAGCATTTACTGTCACAGGCAAAACAGACTTGCCTTGGGGAAAATTAATTGGTTGCCAATTAAAAATAGTTTGGTGGTGAGAAACAAAGCTTAAATGAAAACAACACTTTCCCTGGGTCAACTTCACCACTGCATTTCCAACTCCTCTACCTCCCACCACCACTCCTCAAGCAGTGCAGAGAAGTTGGGGAATGGGGACTGTCGTCAATTTGTCCCTGCTCCTCTTTGCTGCTCCTTCCTCCTCACGCTTTACTCCAGCATGGGTCCTTCCATGGGCTGCAGTCCTTCAAGAAGTACTCCAGCATGGGCTCTCCACAGGCTGCTGTTCCATCAGAAAATATCTACCCGCTCTATCATGGGGTTCTGTATGGGCTGCAGTGTGGGTATATGCTCCACTGTTGTCCTCTCCTTGGCCTGTAGGGAAACTCTTGCTCCAGCACCTCCACCCTCCATGTCTTCTTTGACTTTGGTGTTCACACTGTTGTTCCTCACTTTCACCCCTCACTCCTCTCTCTCACACTGCTATGTAGTGGTTTTGCCCTTTCTTAAGCATTTTCCTAGAGAGTGCCACTGGTGTCACTGAGGGGCTCAGCTGTGCCCTGTGGTGAGTCAGTTGGAGCTATCTGGAAGTGGCTGTGCCCAGTGTGGCAACCCCTGGCCTCTTCTCACAGAGGCCACACCTGCAGCCCCTCTGCTACCAGCACCTAGCCACCTACACCGAGTACATACCCACTTACAAGACTTTGGAGGCCTTTTGTATAAGATAAAGGATGGCACTCTTGCTGTAGAAGCAGAAGAGGAAGAAGAGAGGAGAAGCCCCAGAAAAGAAGTAGAGAAGTGCCTTGCTGCTTTAGCAGGCTGGAAGGCTTGCCCTAGGGACAGCAAAAAGGAGGAAGCAAGACCAATTGGCCAGAAACGGTTGCTAAGGAAGCGGGTGGCTGATACCATTTGTGGCATCAGCTGCACTCTGAAACCTTACGTCTGGGCAGGTTTTGCTCTGAGATTTTGATGCTACAGTTCAAGTCAACAGCTCAGCCAGCACTACCACTGACAACACAAAGTACAGCTTTACATAGCAGCTACCACGTGGATTTACCCTGTGAGCCACTCACCTGGGTTTCTCGGGCATTGGCTGGCTGGATTCTAGTCTTTGACTGAGTCCTCTGTGCACCAGCTCTTTCCGTGGAGTGTCCAGTTAGGCCAGTTGGAGACAGTCTGCAACTGCAGGGAATCTGACACACCCTCACCTATTCTAGCTAGTGCTCTTTAAGTCTAACAGTCCTTCCAGACCACTGTGTAATCTATACAATTATTTATTATATTAGATTAGCAATGTTGCTAATCTAATATATGCAGTCTTTTGGCAACCAGGCTCTTTTCCTGTACATCCATTAAAAAATATATAGTATTTGTTGGTAGAAGGAATAAAAATAACATTTGATACATTATTGTCAAAAGCTAACATATGAGTTATTGAATCTATGGAAACCATAAAACTGCCAGAACATTGTTACCTCACATTAATGGATTATCTGTAGTAACAGAAGACTTCATAGTCCATGTGTGTAAAAGGACTTCTTCCTCTACGGAGATGCAGCCAGCTCTACAATGGAAATACCTCATCACTGATGTCAGTAGTGCATCACAAAGGTATTTTAATGCAAGAAAATAAAGTAATCTGTACATTTCTAATGACCAGATGCGAGGCAAATGTAAATTTCTGAGTTGGGATTTTTCCATGCTGCCATGATCAATATACTTGTCTTGCAAAACAATCAGTCCCATAAAAATACAGGATTTTTATATGGCTACAGCTGATCAGAACAAACTGTAGAATTTATCTGTCTGTCACAATACAGCCTCTCAAGCTCCAGGGTTTCTCCTGACACCAAAGCACCAGGATATTTATTCCAGACCAAATTATCATGACTTGTGATTTGTAAGCACATGACTTCTTAAAAAATTGCAAATGCCTAGTTCAATCTTTCATTCTCTATTTTTCCACCAGCCAGATCCAACCCTCTCGGCTTCTGGGACTTGATACAATCATAGCCTGAAGTGTAATAATACAAGATTGCGTAGTCACTACCAACCACTTACTTTAATTTCAACAAACTGCTGTAATTAGTGATTTACCTCATGGGGATGTTGTGAAACATACCTAATTATGGTCTAATACAGAGCTTTGTGATCCACAGACAATAGTTTCTAGGTAACTGAAAAATAAAACATTTTCATTGTAAAGGTTATATTCTAAAGGATTTGGTGAAAGAGGCTTCCTGTATCCATACCTTCTGGTCATAGGCAGCTCACAAGAGCATATGTATATTTCAGACCTCTGCTGTCCTTCCCAGGAGAGCAGTGATTCTGTTCCGGCAGGAGAAATCTCTCTTTCAGGCATTTGGGCAAAGCATGTGCATGAGCTGTGTCACTGTATGAGCTGTTTCTTATCCCCACACAGCTTTGTAGTGCCTCCTTCCCCTCAGGGAAGAAGGTCCTAACTCCCTTTCCTCCTTCTCTTGTTTGACACACTTGTGCATCCCTCCAAAGGCACAGGGAGGGAGATGTTCTCAGTAAGCATCAGTACCTGGAAGTCTGCTCAAGTGCCGAACAGGATAGTGTAAGGAAGTGAGAGCTCACTGTGTGCGCATCTGCGCTTCTAAACCAGGGCAGAATCAGGTTTGCTCTGTGCTGTTGAGTGCTTGCCAAAACACACAAAGCCAAACTTTCACAAGCTTCTTCTTAATGTGATTCATTGTTTTCTGTGCATGTCTCTTAAAGCTCTTGAAAACACATATTTGTGACAAAATCTGAAGGGTGTCTCATTTAAAGCAGTTTTTTAATCCTTTTTTTACAGAGAAGGTCTTGAAAATACTTCTAAGACATGAAAATCAAAACGGCAAAAGAATGTAAATATTTTCTAAAAGCTCATTTCATGTTTTCTATCAGGAATGGTTATAAATCCTGAACTTGAGATCCTGGCAACTTATCTAGAACTGGTATAAAGCTTTGAAAAGGATTCCTAGTTAAAATTAGATTCACCTATACTCATACAAAATTGTGAATTACAGATGATACAAATTACACTGGACAGTGGCAATTCATAGATTGATAACAGATCATAGAACGATCATAGAGTGCTTTGGATTGGAAAGGACCTCAGAGATTATCTAGTTCCAACAACCCTACCGCAGGCAGGAACATGTTCCACTAGACCAGGTTGCTCAAAGCCTCATCCAGTCTGGCCTTGACCACTGCTGAGGATGGGGCATTCACAGCTTCTTGGGGCATACTTTCTACATAGTATTCAACAGAAAGGAACGGAGGGATACTTTGCTGCTGGATTTGCTCTCTGAGGCTATGTTCTGATACACATTTAAGACAGAACTGTTACAGAAAGCATCACTTGTCTCCGGCTGCTTATTTAAATCTCCAACCACCTATGCAGTGGCACATCATAAATGTACAGATATGGTAAAATGTGTTGTGGAACTGATGAGTGTAAAAACCAAACATTTCAATTAGACATCTGCACATTTGAGTCTCATACAGACACTGTTTTTGCAGAGGCAGATGACAAATATATTGAACAGCATTTTCACACAGCACTCATCACACACTCTGGGATCACGCTTGCCTTTTTTTTTGATGTCTCTAGCAGATTCTCTAGTGCTGAAGAGTTTTGCCAGACTGAACACCCACATAAACTAGTCTGGAGCTTGAGACCAGGTAGAACAAATAATATGGCTAATTTTGTGATAAAATGTATTAGAATCCATCTTGCATTGCTGTTGGTGATTTTGGACTAATGTCCTCCTGTTTTTCAAGCAATATATGGCTTTCCAGCATCTCCTTGCGTATAGAACTTAGCCCTGGTCACCACTAACTTTGATGAACCACACTACTGTTGGTCAGCAAGGGAATGCCTTTTTTGGTAGCTGTTCCCAGCATAGAAGCTGTTAACTGTGATCTACAGCTTTAGCACTGGGATTATTTAAGTGGGAACAATGGATAAGTGTGCCTGTGTCCCAGGTTACTGTGAACTTAACACCGTATGACAAGGAAAAGCACAAACAGTAAAACTGAATAGTTCACATTTGTTTTGTTCAGAAATGACCTTCCACATATTCCCACTACAAATCAACTTCTCTGTAAGAAGTTACATCATGTCCACACACCTTTTTCTGTTGGTGGTGCTTGTGGCAAAGATGAGCAGAGTTCTATGCAGTACATGAGATGCAGACAGAGAGCACACTATTTAAAATAATTCTTAAAAAGACACTACACAGAACTGCAAGTCATTCCAGAAGGAGTTTTTTCTTTTCTGAAAATCTAAATAGTTCAATAATTTTAAAAGGACATAAATTAAATATTTTTGACCAAATGAATTAAAGAATCATTTGAAAGTAGATCCTAATATATTTTATCCTGTATAATTAAAGTATATATCCTAATATTAGCATAATAGACACCATAATGTATGATATAAACCCCAGATTAATTCTGAAATTCACCGCAAGCCATCTCTGGAAGAAATTCTGTGACTGAGAGGATCACAATCTGCTTAAGGGCTGCTAGTGCAGGGAGTGCACTTACTCAAATGGAGCACAATTAAGTTTTTGTCTATAAAGCACATTCTTGTTGAGCAATTACAGGTTCATAGATCTTACACAAGAGTCTGTATCCCAGATACTTTTTGGTGATATGAAGACAGCTGCCACAACCAGGGTGTTGCCCAACATCCAGTTTGCCAGAAAAGCTGGTGTTCCACCTAGCTGAGGCAGACAGATTCTTCAGTTTAATGTTAAATGAAAATGCAATGTAATGACAATGAAGTTTATGGAGTGTATCTTTTGCAGTTTATGTTTAATTGTGCAGGAATTCAGATAACCAGCTACAGTGCTGATTCAGCAAGGCATTTATGCACATGCTAAAACCTACAGATTTCAGTGGGATTTAAGCAAGAGCAAAGAGTTAGGCACATAGTTAAAATTGAGATGAGCTTTAGTGACTTCCTGCATCATAGCCCAACAGCCCTTACTTTCTTCCTTAAGTTTACAGGACTTGTTTTCTTCTAAAGAGGCACTCCAGTTCCCTTTGTATCCTCGTTAAAGTTGACAAGATAATCTGCCAGCATTTGTTTCCCAGTACATCCAGGTCTCTAGTACTTGGGGTGCTCAGTGGATCACTGCTCTGAAGGTGGGCTCTTAGAAAGTTTTGCTCAGTCACAGAAAAAGGAAAAAGAAAGACAAAAACTCACTGAGTAAAGTTTGTTTGCTCTTATTACCTTACCAGTTTTAGAGCCTAGATAACTTTTTGAGTGTAGAAGGATACAGGTTTTGTTTGTTTTTTTACCTTGCTAAGTGTCTAGCATAGTATCAACCCTCTTTCACCATTAGTTTGAGCTGCTGCTGTGGTATGGGAGAGGAATTGCTGAGGCCAGGGGTAGACACTGTGGAATGAAAGACGTATTCTCTTGCAAAATAGACCAATTCACCAGAAAGAAGTATGAATTAGACAAATCTGACATGTGGAAAAACCTTCCTCTGAGGCCAGACAGATAGAAATACAGATTTTAATATTGCAAGGTGAAATCCCAAAGGAATTCCATGATCATGTACAGGGGTAAGTATAGTCCATACAGCCTACATACAGTTTAGGCAAATCAATCTTGACTTATATGTCAAAAGAAGGGAATCACAGCCATGTCATGAGAATCTGGAGCAGAGCTGTCTGGTGAGCAATATGAAAATGGGAAATGTCTTTGAGTTAGGGCAAATGAAGTCTCTTCTCATTCAGCCCTGTGCTGTTTTGACAAATTTCAGTCCCTCCGTTTCCGAGAACTCAGGAGTTATAAAACTGCAGTAACCTCTCTAAAAATTTTTCAGTGGGAGAGGCATCAGGACAAAGCCAAATAAATAAAAAGGACCCAAAATGCATAATGATGGCTCACTCTGGGACTCTTGCTTTACTCTGTTCAGACCTATTCAGCAGGATCTGTGCCCCCAGCAGAACAGTCTATTAATTGTCTCTGGTTTTAATCAGAAAAGGAAAAATCCCTCTCTCGTCTACTTTTGTAAGTGGCTGCACGTCTTCAGTGCAGGCAAACTACCAAAAAGTTCCTGGTTTTGAGTTCACAGCACTCACTAGGGTCTACTGCTATCAAACAAACTAGATCTGAGGGTAAGTTTCCTTAGCCCTAGCGTAGGAGGTCTACTAGTTAGATATGTAACTCTGAGGTTGTCATCTAGAGCAATCTCTTTGTAGGCAGTGGAAAAAAAGTTTTGGGATGGCAATTCATCTCAGATAAGCACTTTTGGATAGTAGCTAGCCCAACTTATCTCAACTGTCTGTTTTTCTCTGTTAACTATAATGTCAACAAAGAGTGGTGAACACAATAGACAGACATCAAAACTTCAGGTATTTTAAAATGGACCATCCAAAGCTGTCTTAGGTAAATCACACTTTTTCATGCAGAACTGTTTATCATTGATTATTTCCAGCAGTTCTCTTCATGTTACAGGTGCTTTACATAAATGAAACCATACTCCATGCCAGAAAGGGCTTACATCTAGAAAGCAACTAAGCCAAATCACCTCACACACATTAAAGAGGTGCCTGCTACAGCAAATCAGCTTCAAACAACTGGCTAAATTATATTCATGTTAATTATGAAGGTGAGGTATTTATTTAGATAAATATACTGAGTAAATAACCCTGGATCATATCCTGAAAGAAATCCATTACAAATCTTATTCAGGCATATGAAAAGAGGCTCCAATTTAAATACTTTTGCAAGATAAGGCAAACACAATGTTAATTTCATGGATTAAACTGGATTGTGGTCAATTTTTTATATTGCTTGTTTAAAATTAATTCATTTTAAAATAATTGGCTTTGAAGTTCCTCTCTCTATTTCACAGCTATTTACACACCAAAGGACTAAAGAACAAAGAATAGAAAATGACAATCAAATAATTAGGAAACATCAAAAATGCAGCCAGGTGTCATGAATGTAAAAGAAATGCACTAAAGAAAGGTCCCAAACTCCAGACTGTGAGCGAAACCAAACCAAACAGATAAAACAAAAATATGAGCATATTTTACATAATGAGCAATTATGTAAAAGTAATAGATTTAAAAAAAAAAAAAAGAATAATGAGCAATTGCTCTTGGTCAAAATGTCTATGCATATTGTTCAGTTTTGGCAGGGCACTGAAATACTTTCCGCTGATGGGAGACTTTTCTGTCTCAGGGTGTCCTGCAACCTGCTGGCTGTTCTGCTGAGAGTCTGCACCAGCAACTCCCCATGAGAACACTGCTATGAGTCCTGTGGGAAAGACTGGTTTCCTAATCACACAGTCATGTTCAATGCTTTCTGTTGCCCTGTTTGTTGCCATTTCCACATCATCTCTGTGCCAGTAACTTCTTTCTGGCAGCACTGGTCCTACGTCTCCCTGCTACCAGGGATAGTATCCCAGGCAGCAGGTCATTCCTAGCCTCCTTCTCCTGCTGTTGGGACCTTGGATCCTCTAAGGGGATTGTCAGCAATGGCAGCTTCACCTCTTCAAGGCAATAGGACTCACAAACCCAGGGAAACATAACATTATTCTTTTGCTGATATTAAAAGAAAATGTTAACACCTCTTTGACTTTCTGAGTCACTGCAGAGAAGACTGACAATTTTACGTCCCAGTTCTTACTGCTGTCCCTTGTTGCACTGGTGTTGCTGAGTTTTTTATTTGTCTACATGAAGACAATAGCAGGTGTGCTAGTTTAGGCTGGGGTAATGTTCATTTCCTTCATGGCATGGAGCTGTATTTTGGATTTGTGCTGGAAACAGTGTTGATGACACAGGGATGTTTCCATTACTGGTGAGCAGCTTTTACACAGAGTCAAGGCCCTTTCTGCTCCTCACCCCACCAGCGAGTAGGCTGAGGGTGCACGAGGATTTGGGAGGGGGCACAGCTGGGACAGCTGACCCCAACTGACCCAAGGGAATTTCCATACCATGACGTGATGCTCAGCACATAAAACTGGGGGAAAAGAAGGAAGGGGGGACATTTGCAGTGATGGTGTTTGTCTTCCAAAGTAACATGTGCGATGGAGCCCTCTGGTTTCCTGGGGACAGCTAAACACCTGCCTGCCCATGGGGATCATTGAGTGAATATCTTGTTTGGCCTTGCATGTGTGCATGGCTTTTGCCTTACCTCTTACACTGTCTTTATCTCAACACATGAGTTTTCTCATTTTTACCCACTTTTACCACTTTTGTGATGGATTAAACCATGATAGCAGGAAAGATTAATGACCATGTGTGATTAATTGTCAATGAAAACATCGCTGCAACACGTTTGCTCTCCTCTTTGGTATTTCTATTGAATTGAAAATTTTCCTCAATCTTATCCTGGCAGTGGGACAAAATTTGGGCTGCAGTAACACTGGCAGTAAGGTGGGGTACAGCATCATAGAACTAGCACATGTGTGATGGCTCCTCTTTAACCTTGGCATTTCCCCAGTCATATCAGACTGGTACTTGTGACTTTGACAGTGCCTTGGGCTGAACATCACTAGAGGTCATGCAATGTACTTATTATCTAAGCTGCTTTTGAAAAATGCTCTAATACTCCACAATTAGTAGATGTATTTGTGCTGACTGTAGTTCCAGACACTGCTTTGGCCTCTAGATGTCCCCTCTTTGTACACGTGTAAATAACCACGCCACAATAAATCACCCCATCCATTCTGTTGTCCAAGCTTGGGATTTATCTTGAATAGTACACAAATGGGGAAGGATGAGGAATCAGAAATATGCAAATAATATTAGCATGAAAAGCCTGCTTTTTAAAATGAACTATCTTATCCACTAAAATAAGGAACAAACAATAGAAGACAGTGCAGTATAACATCAAATCTTTCATTACAATAGCATGACTGGTGGCTTGCATCCGACCTGACTACCGTGATGCTGATTCCACTAATGTATCTGCCTTGGACTTTTCGTATCTTGGAGGTGCAGCTTGAGATAATATTGATTGTATCTTGAAGCAGCCAACTACTGCTCTCTATCTTTTGATTACAAGCCTTTTGATGTCTTTCTCCTCTTTGCCTTTGGCCAGTAACACCCTTATCTGTACCACCCTCATCCAGCTCCACCTGGAATAGGCATGCTTTTAGGGACCTGTCAGACTTCACATCCTGTCACAACTTGCACCAGTCCTACTATCATAATTTTTCCATGAGATGCAGATCTGTTGTGAGTGGACTCAACTCTTGGACCCATCATGTTTTCCCTTAGAGCGTGCTACTGATATTAGCCGGGGTCCATCAGCAGCTAAAGCTTGTCCAACAACACTGCCCTCACCAGCCTAAGTTTGCTTATTCTTATTAAAAACCCAACCAACTCCCAGCACTGACATCACCTGCTTTATTCTGCACTGTTGTCTGATTCTCACCTTTCAGCTAGGCAGCCCCTTCTACCTCCTTGATTAGGGTTCTCCCAAGTTGTGGGGAACTGGCAGCTTGTATAGCCTTTTGAAAAACATGTCTCCAAATTTCCTACACAATTTGGCAGATCCTGCAAAATGAGAGCAGTAACAGTCAATCAGTTATTCAGTTATTTATTTTCCACAGTAATAAGAACTTACAATTACATTGTTTGCATCCTTTTGATGGACCATTCTCCTAGACTTTTGCCAGTCTGGAAAACTCTGGAGACAAGTATTGTTACTGAACTAGATATTACATTCATAATCTCATCATTGATAATCTAATCTCATTTTATCATACACTGATAATCTCATCATTGTATATAAATACCTGAAGGGAAGGTCTAAAGAGGACAAAGCCAGGCTCTTTTCAGTGATGCCCTGTGGTAGGACCAGGGGCAAAGGGCAAAAACTGAAACACAGGAGGTTCCCTTTGAACATCAGGAAACCTTTTTCACTGTGAGGGTGACTGAGCACTGGCACAGGCTGCCCGATGGAGACTGTGGAGTCTCCATTGCTGTAGATGTTTAAAAGCTATTTGGACATGGTCCTTGGCAGCTGGCTTTAGGTGGCCCTGCCTGAGAAGGAGAGTTGAACCAGATGACCCCCCCAGAGGTCCCTTCCAACCTCATCCGTCCTGTGGTTACTGGCCAGTTAACTGATATTGTCACTCTCTTCATAAATTATTTATTATCTATGCAGGGGATTGCTTAGATTATACAAATTGACTTTATTAATATATTGGTAATAATTCAGCTCTTTCAGCATAATAAGTGTCTATGGAAATATGGCAGGCAAGTTACACCTTCTTGATAAACCACTAGGCTTCTTTCAAAGCTATGGAGCAGTGTTCAGCATGATGGGAGCCATTTATCATCCAAGCCTTCTTCTCTGTGTATGTTTTAGGATCTAATATTTGTAGGAGAGATTTGTTTTCCCGTGGAAGAAAATAGAAGTTTCCTGTTTTTTTTTTTCCCCAGAACAAGAGCAAAAATAAGTACTTTCAGACACTATCAAGACAGATTTAACCTTTTTCTTTCACATATCTAGCCATGCCTCTGGGCTACCTAATTCAGATAAAGCCAAGACACTTAGCGTAATTTTACTTATAAAGATTCACTTTCTAGGCTATGCAATGCCTACAGGAATAGCGAATTGAGTGTAATCAAGATTCAATCCAACATAATTTTGACTTTCTGTTACTCTATCAAGAAGAGATCTGCAGGCTTTTCCAGGAGAGCTTTGTCAAAAGATTTGGAATAATTGTGAAAATATAGAATAGAATATTTCATAAGAAATTTGATGCCACAACATTGTACCCACATTTTTCCCAATCTTTCCTCCTTTGTACTTTAGAACTACATTCAAAGAAACCTTCCATAGGCACTCTTTCTGGTAGTGGCCATCTGACAGCTGACCGTGACAGAGCACCCGTGTGCATGACTGCAGTTTCAAATGATGTTCACATACTCCTCATAGGGCTAGACAAGATTTATCTTGTGCAGGAGGTCAAATTACAATTCAAGTGCCTCAACCAAGGCTCACTTGCTCAGAACTTTTTCAGATTCTTCTGGCACAAGTTGAGCAGCGGCACTCAGATATTCACTTGTTTAAATATTTATGGGGAATGTGGTGGGGAGTGATGAGTGATGAGAACAGTAATCGCTTAGCTGCTTCTTTGAGCAATCATAACATTGAAAGTCATAACTACAATTTGCACCTGCAAAGAGTAATGAACAACCACCTTCTCAGGAGTAGGAGAAAACCTGCTTTGTCCCTTGTAGAATGACACTTCCTGATACCACATACAGCTAGAAAGGGAAAGCAATATGTTTGGGTATGAGGGAGATGGCAGAGCACCCTTCCATATATAACATTTCTAGTCATATCCCTTTCAGACACTTCAAAAGTTTACCATGACATAAAAGCTGTAAGATGTAGCTGCGCAGCAAGTGACTTTTACATCTTGCAAATAGCACATAGCAGCTTTTACTTTTGCTCTAGCTTGACTCATGTCTAGCATAAAGGCTACTGTTGATTTCTACATTTGCACTGATGGAAAATGGAAGCTCTGAGATTTTCTTGGATACACAACACCTCTGCAGAACTGGTACTAACAGAGAAATACGTCACAATTGCTGGCACTTCCAACAAACTGGAGATTCAAGCAAATTTGTTTTTACAGTAAAAATATTACATGTTCTTCATAATTTTACTGCAGAAGACTTAGTTGTCTTTAAACTCACATCTGCAACAGGGCATGTTTTGTGGGATCCCAGGGTGTAGGGCTACCTTACATGAACATGGGAGGGTAGCCTACAAGATGATCCCACTATTGCTGGAAGCTGGCTATCAGTTCAAAATGGGTTGCCATTTTAAAGCACAGTGATGGGACATTTTGTCTTAAAAGGGAAGGAAGGAGAAAGAAAGGGAGATGGTAAGGAGAGCAGCTGACATGCTAGCTGCTGTGCAAGGTTGACCTGTATGCTGATCTACTTGCTACTGCATTCCAGATTAATGTGCTAGAAAATCTGAGCATGTAAGGGAAGCTGCATAAACATGCCACATATTGAGATAAGGATTTGTTTGATTTTCAAGTCTGTTATAAGCACAAGCAGCTGTGAGGTCTTTCCCTATCAGAATCAGTCCTACAATGGCACGTTAGATCAATGAAAATCTCAAAACCACTGCTTGCATCAGCACAAAGGGCTAGTCTCAACAGACATGTGTGATACAGAAAAGGTCTTGATAGAGTGCAAGCTCTTCAGTGTTACTGATGAGACACGGACAGTGTTACTGCAAATAGCTCAGGGGCAGAGCAGGGCTTGAAAATAGGACTTTGCATTTGCCTCACATGACATTAGTCAGCTCTGGGAATAAGAATAAACCTCAGGTATGTATCAGTTCATGTGATAACGATGGCTTCCATAACAAAGTAAATTATAAAAATGCTGAGCAGACTATTTGACGGTGGTTCTGGCAGGATTAACTTTTTAATAAGAGAAGGCTGGTAGGCAAAAGGAATGGGGTGGGCTGATCCACATCTTTCTCTGTAGTGTGTTGACCAGACTAGTGGGAGTCAATCCTGTGAGTCAATCATCAACTCTACGCAAATGCACATGTTTATTAGCCTTTAATACCAAAATCCTCCTGCAGCCCTCCAGGTATGGCTGAACTTTGTCGAATGGCTAACTTCTGTCCTTTGTTCTGTTTCAGTGCCATCTCATAGCTTTAGCTTTAAGCCTTTGATAGCTCTGTTGTGATCCCACTTGGACATTGCCTTCCATCTCCCTGAGCACACCTCATTGTTTCTGTCTCAAGTGTGCCCTTTCAAACAGTGAGCGGATCGAAGCCTGGGACTAGATAAAAAAATAGCAAATGGGAGGAAAGCAGGAATAGAACAAAACGATAGTTTTGCTCAGCAGCCAGGCTGACTTCTGCAGCATATGTGGTGGCTGCTAGGCAAAAGTAACATCCGGGTCCCACCTGTAGAGAACATGAAGGAGGTTTAGTGCAGAACAGCTTGGAAAAGCAGGTGGAGGCTGGGAGAAAAAGTTCAGAGCACAAACTAACAGCAGGGCTATTACAGTGACGGAGCTACCCCTGGAGGCGAAATCACTGATGCTCCTAATGGACTGAAAATGCCACAGCGATCTGCTAGCTACACCGCTGTAAGGAACTGGGCTGTGAGAACACAGCTTGCTTGCAAGGATGCAGCCTGGCTCACAGTGATGTAGAGACAAGATCGAATTGTTAGCTTTTTCTTATTTGATATCCCATGCTCCAGGTGATCCTGCTTAAATGAGTTAAACTATCCATACAACATGGTACCGATCCATGAGTGTGAAGAGGCAGCAAAATTTTATCTGTATGAATCAAACACACTGTGCATACCAAATTCCCTGGCAGCAACACATTAGACAGAACAGTTGAGCATCACTGTTGAACATTGATGCCCTAGATGGACAGAAATTATTATACTCCCATCACCAGTTTGTGTATGCATTTTAGTTACATCCACATAGTCCAAAGTAAGGATAAGTTGTGCCCAATTTTGAGCACAACAATGGTGAAAAGATTTATTTGGTTTTTATTTTTTTAATTCAGGAAGAAGATTTTGGGATGGTACCTACTGAAGTATTGATTTCAGTGGAAGTGTTCCTAAGATAAGGTGATGCCTGTGCAGACTACAGGGGCAAGGCAGCAGTGAAAACACCAAAAAGTGTGAATGAAGAGGTTTAAAGCTTGATGGTAGCACTAACACATGAAACTATAGATTAACGCTTTCCTCCACAAATGGTATAGATCAGCAAGAAAAAAAAAATAACAAAATAAAAATAAGTAAAACTGGGTTATTATGCTTAACTATTGAAAGAATTGCCTGGATATTTCTCACTGTTGCTGGAAAGCAACGGGCACAGCACAGTGAACTGTGTGAATGTTGGAGACTAAAACAGAGGTTACCAGTGGAAGACTTTGCAGAAAGTAATTTAAGACCCTGACTGTGGCTCAGCTGAGAGGTAGATGAAATTACAATACACATGGAAATTGTCTTTCTAAAAAGAGCCACCATACACTTAGGGATTTTACCCAGCACTATGCAGCACACAATAAAAACAGGAAAGGGCCTCTTACTGCCAAGCTGCTTTTTATTTTACAACTTTATCAGCATTACACATACTTAGCACCGTATTGCATACCTGTAGTCTGCTGTGAGGCCTGTAGGTTTTATATCCTAAAGATATACATTATATTGTATGGAGGTTGTATATCCTGAAGATACACCATAAAGATTTGGTGGTATAATGCTCTCATTATGCTATAAATGTTAATTTTGAATGTGAGAGTTAACATAAGGCAGTCTTGAGGCAGGAATTTTTAATGGTTCACATAGATTTAAGAGCTAGGTCTTCAGGGCAAATTGCTGCTTTTCATCTCTAAGAGGTTTACAAATGACGGCACTATCAATGTAAACTTTCAGCCCTGCACAATCAAATGTTTAAAGGTAATTGCAGACAATTATAGCAGATTTTGAGGGTTGTTGAGAAGTTTGCATAAATATCATGTTTAAAAGGACTACATATAAATAAAAATGTGGATTTACATAGCTGTCATCTTGAAATGTTTCTAGAAAGGAGTCTCCTAACCAAAAGTATGTGTGACAAGAGATAATTCCAGATCCACTAGCAGAAGAGAAAGTCTGGAAGAGATACTCTTTTAACTAGACCACCCCAATAAATACCTTCAGAAATGGCCAGGCAGCAACATTAAGAAAGAGGACAGCACTAAAGGAGATAGCATCTGCCATATAACTAGTTAAACACGTGGCCAAACATGTTCTGCTTTCTTCTTATGCACAATAATGGCTAAAGTATATGTTGGAAGTTGTGACTGAAAATAACAGTTCTGGGAGAAATGTCACAGAAGCAGGAAGGTCAGCGCTGCTCACGCCACTGCTAGGAACTGGGGGGGATTCCTCTGGCAGGCAAAGGCAAAGCACACTCCTACTGCTGCTGATAAAAACTGCATAAACAGGAGTTTTAAAGCACTTCGTAAGAATCGAACACTTTAATTACTCAGAATTCCCTGGTCTTACTGGAAAAATTAAAATAATGAAAATGTTGCATTCAGTAAAGAAAAAAGCTAAAGAAGAAAGTTCCGATTTTGGCTTGTTTGCAAGAAACAGAAAGTGACTTCTTTTCTTTCCCTTCCCAACCTGAGATGATTTTAAAACACATGTTTTGGGCTTTTTTAATAGCAAATACATTTCAAATGAAAAATGCTGGTAAGAAAGAGAAAAAAAAAAAAAAAAAAGAAAGAAAGAAAAAAGCCTAGGTAGGAAACCACTCTGGTGACTCTAATGAGTATATTCTCTCTCTTTTGGTAGAACGTCTGCGAATTCGTAGAGACCCGGCGCGACCGGTATCTGCGTTTATCCCCTCCCAGGTCTCACGGAGACCCGCAGCTCCCGGCCCAGCTCGGACCCGGGCAGGGTGGGCTCCAGGGTGATGATTTCCATCCAACACCGCACCTGTGCAGCCGCTGCGCACCGATTTGCTGTAGGACATGGGGAGATCAGGACGAGCACCTGAGATTCCCGAAACGAAACCGTCTCTGGGGTGGGGTTGGACAGGGCCGTTCTCACCCACCCTGGGACCTCCCACAGCTTCACTTCCACGGGGCCGAGCCCGGAGTAGGAAGAGCATCGCATCCTTACGGCAGATGAGCCCGTACTCCCCGGCCGAGGCCACCGCTGCTGGGGCTGCGCCTTTAAGGGGCCAGGGGAGGCGGTGGCAGGCGGGATCTTGCGTGCTGGGGCCTCTCCCTTCTTTCCTCCC
>JANHGB010018893.1:25000-42489 GCA_026283785.1 Coracopsis vasa | reverse complement strand
GCACTGGAACAGGTTGCCCAAAGAAGTGATAAATACTCCATCCCTGGCAGTGTTCCACGGCAGGTTGCACAGAGCCTTGGGTCACGTGATCTGGTGTGAGGCATCCTTGCCCATGACAGGGGGTTTGGAACTAGATGATCTTAAGGTCCTTTCCTACCCAAACCATTCTATGATTCCATGTATTGTGTACCTCATAATCTCCTAATTTACTAGTAAGTTGTTGCCTGTTCTCTTATTCCTAAAACTCTTTGGCTACTGGCTTGATCCTTGTTCTATTACACCAAAGATTATTCTTTATACTGGAACTTTTTTTAGTTTTCCTCTTTTTTCTGTTTTAATTTTCTTCGCTCTTTGTCAGACCAATAACCTAACTCAACACTGGCAAGCATAAGCTTAAAGCTTTGGAGGTACATTGGAGATTTCTTTTTTGTTCTCTAAGTCATGGGAAGATCATGCTGCTACTTTCTGTCTGAGAAGAATTTTATTTATTTCCCTCATTTATAAGCTGTACAGCTGGAAATAAGCTGTCTAAAGAAATCATAAGTTTCTTCTGCTATTTAGCATTGACTAAGTATTGAAATTTACTGATGGTAGCATGTGTCAATCTCCAAAAAGACAAGCTTTTTAAGAAAGAATATTTATGTATTTAGGTCATGAACCTGCCATTTTAAATATTTGTTCTTCACAAAAAATCTTATTGAAGTGTAATAACAAAGTTATAGTAGTGTAAATTTAAAAAATCAGAGTAGGTTTTAACAGTGTTATGGACTGCAAATGGTCTTTTAGAACAGTGCATTTTAATTTAAATTTTTCATTTAAAAGATGTTATGCTGGCATTATAATGCACCCACGAAACATGATTTGTGGAAAGGCCGGGCGTATGCACACACACACACATATATACACACATATTGTTACAGAACAGATATGCTTTACCTTCTGGGGCATCCTAGCACCTTAGGCATAGTCTTAGAAGTGATTGCAAGTCCCTACAGGCTCTGTGGATGAGTGCCACAATGACATAATGCTATGGGTACGTGTGCAATTCCCCTGCAAAGCATTAATTTACCTGCTGCATTCTCCTCCAATCACTTCCAGCTGAAAGCTGGTGAGTGCCATTACTGCTACTGCTTGCAAGCAGGCAACAACTTAATGGAGATGATTCCCTTTAAGAGGTCTCTGCTGAGTTTTTGGTTGTCAGGGAAGATGATAGTCTCATCCCTCTGGTTAGATAAAATTAAGACTCCTTCTGAATATCTCATTATTGATCAAGTGGCACTTGGAGTCAGCTGGTTATGTTCCTTTTATGAGAGGCTAGCTGCTTTCTAGAGAGGTTTCTAAGGCTATGGAGAAGTCCTGGTCTATAAGGGTTTTTTCTGAAGTCCTTTTCTTTGAGTAAATTTCAGGTTTTAATAAAACATAGAGACTGACTCTAACCATTGTGAAGAAAAAATTCCTGGCATCTTTAAACAGCAGAAATTAAAAGTGTTGTGAACTGATATGGACACATCAGCAAAGCATTCACAAATGCAGATGACTGGGTGTAGTGGTAAGTGAAACCAGAGTTTGGCCCTCAGGCTTAACTCTATTTCCTTGACATCCATGGAGTGGGCAGGCAGATAAATGGGTGAACATGAAGACACAGCTATGCCCTTTCTTCTCCCTGCCTGATACAAAAGGATGTGGGAAGGGTCTCTGTTCGGGCCTTGATATGGTTTATATACTAATGGCCCCAAATCACTTTGTTTCTAGGGACTACAGGCTGAGTGCATCATGGTATCTATACTTCAGCTTGGCTAATTGCTTCTTACAGAACAGGTAATTTTTGATTGTTATAATTTTATTAAACTTCTCCCTTTTGAGCAGAAACTGTGCTCACTGTCAGTCACAGACCAGGTTTTTTTTTTTTTACTGAAAGTTTAATAAGAAATGTTAAAGCCATTTGCAGATTAAAAAAGTGAAAAATACAGTTTTCTTTGCTAAGGAAATATTATTATAGGCAAAGGGCTCTTTGCTGATCCTTGGATTTAAGTGTGCATATTTCTAATTCAAGAGTGTGAATGCTGCTTGGGTACAGGAGTGTATAATTTGCTGTAATCTTGGCCTGTGCATTTTTCTTAAACTGGTACTTTATTATTTGGAGCTAGTCCATTTGTCTAAGTCCCTTTCATATTTCTTTCAAGCATACCCATGTAGGAAAATAAGCCTTTCTTTATCTTTAAGACGATGGCTTGTTTGCTTATTTGTTTCTAGATGATATCCAAGTGAATTAATTGTGACTACTTGGTCTTGCTAATTGAACTTCTACGGTATGTGTATTGTTTTGGAGTGAAGTTGTGCTTTCAATAAGGAAAAATATGGAATTACACAGAGAGAGCACAAGGAAGTATCCTGGAAGAGAAATGCTGAGATTGGGGGTTCCCAGCGACTCCCTGCACATTCCCCTTCAATAGCAGAAACTCCACTTGCTGATATGTGAATGTATGAGTTGATATGAGTCTACCTGTACCCACGCAAAAAAAAAAACCCGTCTCTGTAAACTGCATCTAAAACTGAAATAACCTTTGCCCAGGGACTTGGACTGGACAGACCTTATGATGAGGTCCTCAGTATTAAAATGAATGCTAGAAGCAATAATATTTTATGGGTATTCACTCCACCCTGATCTCAGTTATGGAGTGTTCATAACTGCCACTACCCCTCTGTTTACCATGCCTCCTATAAATATCCTCTTTGGCTTGTGTGAGAGACAACAGTCCACCAGTTTAAATATGACTATGCTGGTACTCTTATCAGATAAAAATCTGACCTGGTGTGTTGATTTGTATTACAGTTTCACACATTTGAAGAGGCAGAAAGGATTAGTTGTAGACTAGGACCCACTCAGGCTCCTGGCATGGGGATGAGGTAGGAAACCTAACTGGGTTTTGGAGCAGTCCCTATGGGGTTCAGTACAGCAGAAAGACCATTTGCTCCAGTCTTCAAGTATGAAGTAGGAGCACATTAAAATTCCTTGGGAGTCTTAAATTCCTCATCCATTTCATTTCACAGGTTTGCTGTTGCAAGTTTGTGTATGCAAACCCAGCTCTTATTTAGTAGGTTCACTTCAGCAGGTGCCAGGGCTAGAATTTTGTTTTCTTGTTGGCTTATAAATGAAAAGTCAGATCCTGGAATCTGGTCCTATTGAATTTCTTAGGTTTTGCCAATTTAAACAACCCCTTGTATGATCATTACATAGTATTACAGTGATTACAGGTCAGTCTAGGAAGACTGACACTTTGATGAGCCCACCTCAGAATATCCTGATAAGAATAAGCACAGCAAGTGTTTCTGAATTGGAGATGACCATTCGGTCAGGCCTGTTGCTTTATTTAATAGCATTGCTCTTTTGGTCTTGCTAAGGGTATGTATCACTGCAGACCTGAACGTTGCAGCTCTCACTTTTCCTGCCTTTCAATTTCTTATTCTTTCCCATCATTACTTTAAATAATATGGCTTCAAAGATCAGTGTCTTGTATGTGACTCTAATCACTGTAGTAAGCAGTTGTTTTTGGAGTGTGTGAGAAGTGGATTTACAACAATAGCTACCTTGAAAGTGAGAAATCAGAATACCGTTTAACTTCAGGAAAAAGTATACCACAGCAGTACATAGCATGATGCAGACAAGATGGCAATAAAGCATGCTGGTTTCTTGTTATGTGCTATGTGTGTTTTTAGTCTCACTTGTTACCTGTACAGAGAATGATGATATAACAGGATTGCACGTTGTCATATGCCAGTGAGGTTTGCTGGGAATGACTTCCCAGAAGATCAGAGGCGGTCATCAGTGCTCTTAAGAAAAAGCAAGACGACTGGTTTTCAGGTAACTCTACTGTGATTTGAGTGGGATAATGGGATAACTGTCCTGAACAATGGGACTTTCCTGCCTGCACTCCAGGGACAGGGAAAGCAGATCCTTGGAAGGGCTGCACTGGGTGATGAAACACTTCCCTGGTTGAAGTTCTCTGAATTCAAGTAGCATTCAGGAGTGATTGCAGCTCTCTTTCTGCATCTCCATTTCAGCTACTGCCTCTGCGACAATATGAGATAACTCAATTAATACAAAAAGATAAGAGTATTTTAGAGTCCTGTGAGGAAGAAGTTCCTAGATTGAGTCCCTAATGCATACAAGGATAATGGTAAGATAAAGCCCTAGTTAATTATATTGAAGAGGCAGGAAGAAACTCACAACTAATTGTGCTGTAGTTAAAAGTATTTCTTTTTCTAAATGAACATTTAGTACTGATTGTATTCCTGTTATTGTATCAGAGGATCATGATTACAAGGTCTAGCCATTCACTGATATGTAGATCTGTCCTCAAATAAACATCACTTTGGAAAACTGCAAGTGTTTTGTTTGTGCTATGGATGCTAATGGTAGTTTTGTGAGACTCTGTTGATATCATAGGTAGCAGGACCTGGGAGTACTGGACAACTGCATGACTGCATTAATGCATACATGTACATGTGCTACTCCTCTTCTTCCTTTACGTCCTGTCACATCTCATGTCTAAGACAAAACCTTTGCTGAACAATTACATCACAGCTGACCTGTGACAGACAAGACTTCAGTCCTGAGACAAAGGAGAAGAGATGTTTTTTCATTGACTCTCTTAGAAAGCAAAGCATTTATCTGCAGTGGAAATTGAAAATCCACTGCACTTGCACACAACCAGCCATGTGTGTTTCCTGCTCCCTTTTCTCCCCAACACACATGCACAAGTATGCAATGCACTTGTCTGCGGCAGTGCACAGAGTTTCTGCAGCTGGAGATTCACCTCACAACGGTATGGAGTGGAAGGACGTGTGTCATACTAGGAGGTTTCCACAGAAATCCCATCTGTGTAAGCTGCCTTTGGAGACGTGCTGAACCAGTGTCTTCCTCCATCAGGTTGCCTTATTCCTTCATGTTGCGGTAATCAGGGCTACTGATAAAATCTGTGAAAATGAATTAATTTTCCTGTTAAACTCATCCAATTATGCTAAAAGCAAATAATGAGAATATGAGGGAAATACAGCTATCTTAGCCTACGTATCACCCAACATCCTCAGTACAGAAGCATCTAAAAGCTGCCTGCTAAGTTGGTTGATATGCCTTTTATCTAGCTTGATGTTAATTTGCTAAACACTGTTTTGGTGTATGTGATCGTAGAACATAAAAATGCAGTAGGTGGTTTATAGGAGATGAGAGCAAAAGAATACTCTGTGCTACGAGCTCTACATACAATGCATATTCTCCAAAGGGATGAAATTTCCCTCGAGCTAATGGGTAAACTGCAAAGTGAGGTACACCAGCAGCTTTACGGTTCGCTTCAACCTGCTCCTCCTACCCGTGCTTCGTGGTGGGTGTACAACTGTTGCAAGTAGGTGGCACAGCTGTTTGCGTTGACTGGCTCAGTACCTTTGGGATACAGACAACACAGTTAACGTTGCAAGATGAAAATGGCATCTATACTTTAATAAACTCATTCTATTTCTTTGTGAGAGAAAAGGGGGAGATGAAGGGGGGAAGTTGCCAGCTTGACTATATCTGTATTAGTGGCACTGCTCAAATCGCACGGTGGTGGCTAATGCTTGCAAAATCCTGACTAGCATTTGAAAGGGTAACATCAGTTTATTATTGCCGCAGTAGCTGTTAACTTTATGAAGATTTCCTGTGCACCTGCCTGCTACCACATCTTTAACATATATGCATATTTATACAACTTAGGCAACATATGTTTGATGATTTTTGTCATTTATATTTACTACAGTATGGATAGCAATTAAAAAATAACCATGTTCAGTGTGATGAATTGGTGAAATTCCTGGAGAAGTAGAAACTACATGAAGACTCTGAAGATGAGAACAAGGTAAAAAGCATATAGAAATGTATTTCGTTAGTCAGAATATAAAAAATGCAGGCATGTGACCACTCTGTGTGTATACATATATATATAAAAACATAGAAATGACAGGGAAGAATATACTGTTTCACTTCAAGGTAGAACAAGAGAATAGATAGTCCAGAGCAGGATATTTTCCTATTTCATCCACCCTTTACAGATACATGGTTGAATTGTGCTGTAAGGGTGATGAAGGAGGGTGACATTTTCTGCAGAGCTGGTGTTGTTCTGTTCCCTAGTTTTGTGTGTTTTGAATGTAAAATGGATGTATTTGATTGCAGATACATGTGCAAAAGCAAACAGTGTGCTAGTACCTGCGTGATGATACAGTCCCATGTCTGACTCACCCTGGCAGCTGATCGGGCAGGTCTCCTGACCACCAGCTCAGGTGCCAAGACCAGGGAAGGACTATGGAGAGGAGTTTAAGGAGTGATCCTTACAAGTAGCCAGTTAAGGGAAACCTCAGGCTCAAGTCTGTATTTGGTGTGTCTGAGTTAAAAATAGAGGAAGATCCTAGGGAGAGGGTAAGTGCTGGATATTAGCCCACTGAATCTGTGTGGGCACATGCACAACAGCACCCACACTGTGTATGAAAGTGAGATAAGCACACGTGATTTGTACTCGGAATGTAGGTGCCAGCTTTTTTAGAGAGAATTTCTTACCATGTGGCATATTATCATATTTGAGACCTGCTCATCTCTGTAAAAAGACAGAGGATAGTGGGCTGTGCAGAAATGGAGTGAGACGGTGGAAATGCACATAGTGGAGCTGTGAAAACTGACATGGGAGTGGAAAGGAACCTAGAAAACTTCAGTTGAAGAGGGAAATGGAGAAGACTAAGAAAGCCAGGTCTTGTCCTAGAAGTAGCATTTTCCGTGTCAGCATGGTGGTTTGCCTAGAATCATTTGTTCCACTTCTTAGAAAGACACTCTAAATTAGCCTTCGGGTATCTTTGTTACCCTCTTGTGACATGAAATTAACTGCTGCTGTAGTTTCTCACAGAGGGTAGAGCAGCTCCAGGTCCACCCCCGTTTACACTCTGCCTGTGCCCAGAAATGCCCCTACTGACATGACTCTGTGCTCCGAGCGACACAGCATTACCCTCAGCAGTGCAATTCAAAGTAAACTAAACTGCACAGCAAACAGTTTACCCACTCCAGCAAACAGCAACATTTACTCATTTATTTTCTTACTGTTGCTTACCCCTCTACCAGCAGTTAGTGCATATGAGGCAGCCGCCTGTGCCACTGGAACATTTCCTTTTGCAGAGCACTCCTAAAGCAGCTAGCTCTGCTGGCATTTGGACCATTTTAAATTAGCAGGGTGGCTCAAACTGGCCTCGTAGACCACAAAACATGTCATGTAACTTGAAACTACATCTCTGGGTAGTTTATCAGCCTGTTTGTCAAGTCAGGTGACAGCATCTTCACACACTGATTTTAATTTGTGTTGAATATAAAGCTTTGAGAGGGAGACTTTGCATCAGCTGCGTATTGAATTCCATGCTATTTCAACTGTTTTCTTCTCTCTCAGTATTTTAGCAGTTCTATTAAAGAAAAGAAAACAACCCTGAACAGAATCAATTTCGGGTTTAAAAAAAATTGCCTGTGTGCCTTAGGATTGACAACTCCTAGGCCAGTGTTTAGCCCAATGCAATGCAAACCTGCTGCTATATTAAACCCCAAACCAGCATTTATAATAGAAATACAGTAAGCCTTTAACTGTAATGATACTAGCAGGTGTCACCACAATAAAGATAACAGCCTCCCCATGAACAAATATTAGATTAAAGAGATCAATCAATCTGTATCTTAAATTCTAGGCCCAGCGTGATCTCTACCAGTAAAAAAAAAGCAAACTTCTGCTCTGTTTGTGCCTTGTAACAGGTGAAAGACCTCTTGATTATTCAATTATTTTTGCAATAACTTGAGAAAATAGGCATCTTTCTTTTTTATTCTGTTGCAGGCTCTTTATGTAAACGATACAGAAAAGCTTTGTGGCCTAAAGACACGAGCACTTATTGATATTAAACCTTGCGGCAGGCCGTGGCAGTTTTGGTGGTGGGCAGGTGGTGTGAGTCATGGCTCACTGCGTTGCCTCCTCCAGGAATGCCAAAAAAAGCCCTGTCAAAGCCTGGGGTAGCATCAAGTGCTCTGTGCTCTGGGGCTGTGAATAAGTTACCTGCCCTGGTTTATTTTCCTTTCTCCTGCTGCTGCTACCCTGCTTTGCTACCAACAGCACCTTTTCCTCAAAAATCATTGAAGGTTACTACTTTCATTCTTCATGGCTTAGTATGCTGCCATTTAAACATGTGAAATGAGTGCGTGCTGCCACTGAGTCAGAATGATCTGACTTAGCCTGAGTGCAGGCTGCAGAGCCACTGCGCACTGCAATAAGTGCTGAAGGTGAGGGAAATCCAGTCCCCCACACCTAAATAAATACCCCTCCTAGTTCTCAAATCTTTTCCCTCTTATGACTGTGATCATCAGTCACTTCTCAAATGCAACCCCTGAAAAAGCAAGTCCAGGCTATGATCTTCTGTGCTGTAGGACCAACATCTTTCCATGTTCTCCCATGGAAAGGGACTGTGCATGGTCCCCAAAGCATGGTCTCTGACCCTGATGTGCATCAGCAATAACACTGGCTTTTGCCTACCATTTCTACTGAGTTACATCATTGCTGTCATTCTCATTACAACTCAGCCTTGGCTCATAGAGGCTGTATTCTGAGTTTTTACACGGAGTTGTACTAAGATTTTGAGATCTGTTTGTAGAAACAGCTTTGTGTCTTAGTTGTGATATGTGATTCTCCTCTCAAAGGCACCTGAGTAGAAAATCAGAGACTTCTTCCTTAAAAAACACAGTGTGTGAGAAGTGTAAGAGATATTGAAGTTAAAATCTTCTGATAGTCTTTCATGATGGAATAGACCCAGGTAATGAGGGAAGCATGCTATAACAGCATATCTGCAAGGTCATAGATAGGTGTTCTTATCCCGGTGGAGAGCACCTGTTGATTAATTAAATTTGGTCTGCTTTGAATATGTTCTGGACTGCATAAAGGCAGCTTTTGTGCAGAAAAGTGTCCCCATCAGATAAATACAGAACAGCTGATCTTTTGCTACATACCCTCCGCTTTATTTTTCAGTAGTGCACACATCGGACAAGACATAAAGTATGGCTTTCTAAGGAAAATAAGTGACTTGATCCTTGGAACATTTTGTTAGAGATCTTTGAAATCTGATTCATGATAGCACTGAAGCAACTTATTTCCTTTAAATAAAACTCAAAGTGGAAGCCTGTCCAACTTCACAGCCATTGCAGTCATGGCTTTACAAGGAGTGTGTGTGAGTAGGAGTCTGCTCAGTAATACACTCGATGACCAGTAAGTGCACTTAAGTTTTCACCTTTTTTTTTTCAAAGAACAAAATAAGCTATGTAATATTAAATTTTAAATCAAGTATAGTAAGTGTCACACTCGAGTTTTTAATACTTTAAGTGGACTTAGGCCTTGAGAACTATAAAGGTTTCATAGCAGCTACAATATTTGCATTTGCAAAAGAGCAGGCAGCTTCCTTCTCTGCTTGTTTTTCCATGTCAAACTTTCAGTTCGCTTGAATGATGAGTTCATATCACATTTAAAAAGTCCCAGAAAGTTTATTTATAGTGGAATACTGGTTTCACAATGATGAATGATGACTGCAAGGCATGTCTGTGAAGACCCTGCTCCAATGCCATTGCAATCTAAGATGACGATAGGGAAAGCAATTTCAATGTTACTCTATGGAGACCCCATTACCAGACCATTACAACTGCAGACTAATTGAAGAGCAGGAACATGCAGAGCCTCCCGTTTGGTGACACAGTTACAATGTGATATTAATATGTCACAATAATTTCAATGGCAGGCATCAGAATTTCTTTGTCATTATTAATAATAGACAGCAATATTTTATACTTCCTTGTGCACACAGTCTCACTGAACTGGAATGAGACTCCTTACTGTGTGCAAACAGACCTGACACTGTATAAGGCTATAGGCAGAAGTACAGAGGTCAAAGGCTACTTTATGTGAAAGAATGAGACACTGCAGAGGCCTGCAGTGTCTTCCTCTGAGCCTGCACATTGTACTAAATCTTACAATTTTAAAATTTAAGTGAGAAAAAAGTAAGCATAAATACAATTTGTCAGTGCCTTAATGGGAACAGCACAGTGCTGCACCTGAAAATCTCCAGCTTTTAACCACAGAAGTCTATAAAGTCTGCCTTAATTTAAAGCTCAGGCCTGTGTGTCCATGTGTTAATTGCACTTTATATCTTTGCTAAGGAGCATGCTGTCAAAGCAGCTTGTATATCAGGAGAGTGGCCTGAGCCAGTTGCACCATATTTTCAAAGCCATCCAGATACAAAAGAATGCAGGTAGTTACCTGAATCCCACTTAAGATTTGGTCCATTTAAGCTGAATGAGATATATTGCAACAGCTTATGCACTGATGATAGGGCATTGCGAGTACTAGGTGGCACAGACTTTGTTTGAAAGGAACTGACAGTAAAACATAGCTCCAGCCTCAGAAAATGCAAATGTCAAGTGGAAATAAAAATACCTTGAAACATTCTGTAAATGTATCTGGTGGTGTCTTGTTATTTTTTAATGGTAAAATTCATACTTAGTTTCATCACGCAGGTCTAGCCCCTTTCCTATTCTAAACCAAGGTACCTTCAATGATTTCAGAATAATTTTATTTGCAATACTACTCTCATATATATTTTTTCCAGATACTTACCTAACTGCATTACAATTTGTAAGGACTGTGCAGTGTGTAATATTCAATGTACACACCCTATATATTTGTTCTTCTGTCTTTTGAAGAAATCCCACTCCAGGAACAACATTGTAAACAAGATAAGTTTGCGGCAAAATCCACTGTCTTCTATAGGGACTTCTTTAACAGGTTTAGTCATACTGCTTGTAATAGCCTGCTTCTCACTGATTTTGTTTTTCCAACTTGGCAGTCTTTTCTTTCAGGTAATGGAGTTCTCCATTCTGCTTTCCTTTCATCTGTATTTATTTTGTCTTGTCTCTTCACTGAAAAGCGTGGAGCAACTGTTTCAAAAGGCTAATAATTTTGTTTCAACTCCTGATTTACTGCTTTATCTGCCACAACTTTTAGATCATTTTTCTGGGTGCTGGAGGGGGTAGGTAGAGGTCTTTTCTCAATACTTTAATCTGAGAACCACCTCTCATCTTTGTGGGATAAAAAGTTTCAGAAGTTAAGACGTTTTACAGCACTCCTACTTGCCTGGAAATTAATGACAAAACTCTGATTGCCTTCAAATGATGAAGGCAATGGATGGCAACAGTAAACAGTCATAAAGAATGAGAAGATGGGTTTATTAGAGAATGGAATTGTCCCTCTTTTCGTAAGACTTAAAATTCTCCTGGTTGCTTGCTTTATTGAAAAATCAATGTCCTTGTACCTCCCAAAGAGAGTAGCCAGCACAGAGCAATGTGGTGGCTCTGTGTACACTTCTATTCACCCTATTCCAGGCAGTGTTTATCTTTTGCTGTAGGCATTAAACATTAATAATATGTTATTGTAAAGGGGAGAGTTGAATTGACTTTTTCACACAAAGAATTGTGTCCTAAAAGTCTGTGTAGTGTCAGCTCTGCTTTTGCTTTCCTCGTTTCATTTTCTATGCTTTTGTTTTATTTCTGTTACTTTCTAGTGCAAGGCAACTATTACAATTATTTTCAAATAAATATTTTTAGTGCCTAAAAATGCTGTGAAATTGATGGCTCTGAGACTCTCCTGTCCCTGTAGTAAAGATAACAAAAATTTCAGCAGTGCAAACTATTTGTTGCTCAGTTTCCTCAAGTTTTTCACATTCCTCTTTATCTAGGTATATCAAGGTATCTTAAACACAATTTGGAAGAAGATACTGTAAGACAATAAGACCTCCATATGGTCTCCTTGGCTTGCAATTTTTCATCACCCCACAAGATCTTGAACAAAGATATCATTAACATTTTTTATGTTTTAGTTTTAAGGAGGGGCATGCTACTGAAATGAACCTAATTTGAATTTACAGAACTCCCTTAATTAAAGTGTCTCATCAGTGTCCCAGCAGCAACTGAGGATCTGGGTTAGACTGGAAGCCAAAATCTAGGGCAAGCTTGGGTTTTGTACACTACTTTGTTGCTTTACTGAAATTTAATAGACTTTTTGTTTTCCCCTTTCTTGCTTTTCACGTTGTTGACAATGAAGGTTGTCTGACCCTTCCCTGTAGCATCATTTAGTATATAACACAACAGAAAGAGAAAATGAGTGCTTATTTGAAATAGTGTATTGCAGAGGGAAAAAATATTTCCTTTATGGAGCCATTTCTTTCCTCCCTGGCTTCCAGCAACCATGTTGTTGTGGCACAATCAGGTATTTAATAATATTTTTTTCCAGATGCAAATACTGAAAAGGAATAGAAATATTTTATATTGGACTGCATCATTACTAATACAGTTCATCATTTTAACTTAGATGTGGATCTCTACATTCCTATTAACCTTGAGAGATTCTGCGCCAAACAGTCAGCAAGCTGCCACTGCCTTTGGCCCAGCTCAGGCCCTAGCTTTGACTGCTCTGTCACTAAACTGATTTACAGTAGCTGATGATTTGGTCTGCTATTCTTCCTTTGAGTAAACTCAGTCCCTTGGGGCTTGACTTGTGATGCCAGAGAGCTCCCTCAAGTGCCACTGACTTCTTGGAAAGCTGAAGTCACTCACTATTTTACACAATCTAGTCTCTGGTCCTTGTCCTCTCTATGTCTAACTTGCTTTTTATGTCTAATTCTGATTTCTAATTAGGCTTTCTTTTGCTAACATTGAAGTGTTTCAGTCTCACTTGCCAAAGCAATCTGTAGTAGTAACAAACACTCTTTTGAAAATGTTTTGTAAATTTTTGGATTCCAGTGTATGTATAGTTTAGCATCATTGTTTTCTATTTTTTTTTTTGTTTAGATACATCCATTATATATCTATATCTACTTAAAATTCAATAAAATTTATTCTGAGAAGGAGAGAGCCAGATGCTAAGTTAAACCAAAAAAAATAAATCAAATAAAGATTTAATTAGCAGAGGAAAAAATTCAGGGAAAATAACCTTCTGGAAAATAGCAAAATCAGAAGAAGTGTAACAGCATTCTAATATGTTAGTATACTAGCAATCTTATATTTATATTCTGTATATACTTTTATAGCCAGCCACATAAAGCTTGTGTGCTGCAATTAGCATCTTTGCTGTAGTGAATTGTCATGTTCTAGCACTGCTAGTGAACATGGAGAAGGTGTACCTGCTGTAAACCATTGCTGAGAAAAAAAAGCACCCTTTAGAATTACTATTAGAACATTTTTTTTCTTATTATTTCTCCCCCCCTTTATATTTTTTCCCCCTTTTTTATTTTTTTTTTTTCTTTCTTTGGGAAAAGCCTTTATTATTACCTGCGGTAGGCTCTGAACACTAACATGCTATTTTGTTGATTGCACTGCCCTCAAACACTGCACATTTGAATCCTATTTGTAGCAGTGATGCCAGTGCTGGGATTCAAAGTCAGAGCCTCTTAGGGTTACAGCCCTGCTGCTGCTTCTGTGTGAGTGGAAGCATCTAACACCACTGGCATCAGAGACTAGGGCTGATAAAGAGACAAGGTGTTCTAAAGAGAGCACACATGGAATTTCACACGCACCGCCCCCTCCCCCCCCCTTTCGTTTTTCTTACCAGAAAGATAAAGGAGATAAGAGTAGGTTGATATTTGACGAATTGGTTTTATTCAGAGGAGTGCTATCATCTTTATGTCCTTTTTGAAAACGCACCCACAGTGTCTGAATTCCCGTTAATGCAAAGTTCAGATAAAGCTGATGAAAAGCAGCTGCCATCTTGATAGTTGCCATGGCAGATGGCATCAGCCTTTATGCTTTTATCAGTATTAGTATCAGAACACACTCTGTGTTCCAAGCTGAGATAAAAATCATTGAAGCTGTACCTGGAATAGGCAGATCAACACTGCAGGTCCCACACAGTTTTGAATCTTTTTAGAACAGTCTGCATAAAAGCTAGAGACAACACATTCTTGTTATTCATTAGTTCAGCAATGCTGATGGTATTTTGTAAACTTCACAGATTAAGCAGCCTTTCTAAAGAGCTGCTGCCTCTCTTCCTCCTTCCCTCCCACCCCCAGGAATGCTCAGGCTTTGAAAAGAAAAAACATAGAGACGCACACAAGAAACACTTTACAGTAAGTGGACAATGGACACAACGGTGACATTCCTTCTTGATTAACCTATTGCATTTTGCACTAAACCCCCATCAACCTGCTGCAAACAATGGTATTAAGAAGAGGTGTACAGGAAGGGATATAATGATTACTGCTGGGTCGTGAAGATGCGATGGGGAAGGGGCTTGTGTGGGTTTGTCACGCTGATATTGTGAATCTTGACTGGGAAGTATTCCCCAGTTTACTTGCTCTGGAGCCCCACATTGACCTGGCAGTCGTGGCATCTCTCCAAGTGCATCCCAGGGCCTGCACAGCCCCTCATTTCCTGGCTCCACCTTGTGATAAGTGCCCGTCAGGAAAAGTGACTTACACACTGTTAAAGCTTCAACGCTAGCTCTTTATTGCAGGTTTCAAATTGTATTGACAAATCTCCTCATCCCCTTTCCCCCTCTCCCCCTCCCCAACTCCCCTTATAGCTATGCATATAGTTATTTTTGGTAACATTGTTGCTTGATAAATAGAGGGGTTGTGAGATCTCAAGTTATTATGCAAGTGTTAGCGACACAGGCTGGTAAACCATTTGGCTGTTGCATCGGTGCTGAAATGAATAATAGCAAATGGGAGGAGGGCATGGGAGTTATTTTAAATGACACATATATATTTAAATATAGCCTTAAAATAATGTTAAAGGTTTAGAGCCATTGCAGGCTCTTGTGCCAACTTGCAAACTCTTCCAGAATTGATTTTAAAATTTGCTGTTCCTTCTCTGATGGCTAGCAGGGAGATAAGGAGGACCCTTCTGGGCTACCTCTGACTGGAACAGGGAGGTGGTGGAAGAGGTCCGCTCTGTGTCTTTATACAGGGGACTCCCAGCACAGACATCTGAAGTACACACTTCCTTCAAACTATTTGGTGCAGAGTTATTGAGTCAGTGTCATATCTTAAATAGGCATTTCTATGTGACTCTGCACAGTCCTACACCTCTGTGCTTAATAAGGTCACTGCCAGGAATAGGCTCATTCTGCTCCAGGTTTGAAAAGCTTTTTTGTGCTTTAATTTTGGGGTAGGTCTTGGAAAAAATCGAGGTCTAATAGGGGCTTTGCATTTCAAATGCCCATGGGATGGGCATCAAAGTTAGTTGAATTAGTTGAGTGACTACCCAAGTGAAAATATAAAGTAGAAATTGATAAATGGATTAGGATAAAAGAACTGCCATAGAGCAAAGCTTAGGAGTCCTCAAAACAAAGTCTAAATAACCCCCATTTTTATTTTAAATTTAATTTTAAATGAAAAATTAAAAGAAGTGTTCAGAGGCAAGTCTTCACCCTTCACCTAGGACCAAAAGGAAGCTAGCTAGTATGGAGATGCAAGCTGGAGGAAGGATAAAATGACAGATGTACAATTTACTTGGACAGGGCCACTACTGTGCTCCTAACTGTGCCTATAAAATGGAAAAGACTTAGCATCCAGGAGCCCGATCCAAAGCCTTTGAAAACAGTGGTGTCTTTACATGGAGTTAAATGAGTTTTCAGGGAGGCTCTATGAAAATGACAAGGAACAATAGATGAATGCAAAACAATGGAGGAGTATCAGATAACAGATAAATTATCATTAGCACAATAGATAGAAGTCACCACAAAAACTACTGTCAGGTGCTTTATCAGCATCACAACATAGGTAAGTCTCAAGGCAAGAAGTGTGCAGACTTTGTGAGAAACTCCTCTGAAGCCTAAGGGGCAATCTGCTAAAAAGCATGAAGGTATTTTCAGGAAACTTGGGTTGATGAGGAATAAGAGCTGCCATCACTGGCAGTAACAAGGTGAAAATATATGAGTTGATGCAGAAGAAAAGATGATCTGTGGGGGATCCACATGCATGAGGGGCCTTAAAAGTTTAATAGCTCTGTTTGCTGTGGGAGAAAAGGGGTGGCCAACGATATGGGATGAAGACAGGCAGGAATGTGCTTAAATTAAAAGCCAGAAACAAGTAGAAAGTTTTGCCCAGTTTTAAAATGGATCTAGGGACAAATGGGGCAAACGATCTTGATTCAAATCAAAAAAGCAGGAACTGGGAAAGACATGACTTCATTGCAGCTTGGGCTGTGTGAGCAGCTGTGGGAATGTATTCAAGCTGAACCTCTAAATCTCGCCCATTCATTATTTGGTTAAGATTCACACAACACAGTTGCAAGTAACTTGGAATTAAAATGGAAATTAGCTTTATTTCTTCAGACTCCTGTGTTTTTCCTGTTCTGCTTCCTTACCTCCCAAATAGGTAGCTATAATCACAAGTAATTATAGGCTATAGCTTTGGTTCAAGAGGACAAAGTCTGAAAACTATTGTATTTGTGAGTTCAGCTACTACAGAGCCAGAAACCATAGTGCTGCCTCCACAACAGTCAGATACAGTTTAAGAAATATCTTCCCAAGCTGATGCTACAAAAACCCCTACATGCTATCATTAGATGGATTTCCATCATTGCCTTTGCAAACTCTAATTATGTGGATTTGTCCTGTGCAGTCCTGGGGAGATGGGATGTATTTTGGGAAGGAAGCAGCACGGTGTCGATACTCAAAACTTCCATAGGCTTCCTGAGTGGCCCTGAAAAGGCCACTGAATATCAATATCTTTGTCTCTGAAATGGGAATTGATATACACTTTTTGTATTTTTTGTACAGACATTGAGTAACCAAACTAATGTTTCAAAATGTTTCAAGTGCCTTAGCATGATGAAAAGGCAGAATATTCTTAGGGAAAATTTGGATACCACTCACACATTTCTATGCTTGATTTTCTTCTTAGTTTATTTTTTCTAATGTCATATAAAGAACTCAAAGATATTCTTTTCAAAGGAAAATCAGAAATTCATCTGTTATTCTGAAATGCTGCACTCCATTTATGATATGCCAGTGGGATTCACCATTCAAGTATTTGCATTTCTACTGTATAAATACTAGTAGAAAACAACAAAACAACCTGAATACCTAAAATGGCTGCCATGTACCAGCAAGGGACATTTTACATCAGCTGTGACTATTTAAATTCAACTTCAAGTATAAGATAGTACTTTTTAAAAAAATTAGAGTATATATTTAAGAGGGTTCCTATGTGGCTCTGGTGGTTGAAGATATGATTAAATTGTTCACTATTACTTTGGTATGAGGCTGATTTTTAAGCAGTGAAAAAATAATTTGGAAAAGGTTTTTTGCTATTGAGTCATCATCTAATTTATTTCACTTATTCAAATACTAAAAATCAGCATTGGATTTTCAGTCAGCTATTACAAATGCTTTCTCACAATGGAC
>JANHGB010018893.1:0-20000 GCA_026283785.1 Coracopsis vasa | reverse complement strand
TAATTGCACATATAAGCTAGGTCAATGCTGTGGGGAGATAACTGGAGGGGTGAATATCCAAGACACAAGACAGGATGTTTTAATACTGTCATTTAAAGTGATAGCTAGGTATGCTTGTTAAAATATGAAGTCCTGTCTCTAGTGCAAACCATGAATCAAGGAGTGGCATAAGCTGTCATTTTAGCTTCATCACTGTACTAGTCTGTCATTTGGTCTATGGGCGGTAGGACATATGTAGCAGGAAGGGTTGCCACTACAGGTTATGTTTGTCTGCTGGGAAAAAAAAGTGGGAAGGTGCTGTAATTAACAAGAATGAAAAGACATTCTCTGTGTCATCTATGTTCCAGGGACTGAGGCCTGCTTATGAGACCAAAAAAGCCAAAGGATCTGGAAGACAAGTTACTACATTAGCTCCCCATTCGCTGCAGGGTCAACAAAGGGAAGGGACCGACAGGTGTAACTAACTGGTGCTAATCCAATGTTGGGAATTGTATAGCCCTTCTGTGAGGGATTCCCATGGCACAGGAGGCTGCTCTCACAAAGGTGATTGGGATCTTTGAGCTAAATGGTTAGTGGGGAAAAAAAATCTAGTTGGGAAAAAAAAAAGCAAAACAGGATTTTTTTATTTGATTCCCCCCCCCCAGTTTTAATGAGCTTTTTTGTCAGGACGTATTTAGGCTCAGCAATACGACCTGTAATAACTTAACACTGCCTAATAGGATGGCATATTGAGTGTGGATTGCTTATCGCTACATAATCGCAAGTTGTACTGATAGTAAAGAGTCATATTGTTAGCACAGTGCTTGCAGGGAGGAAAGGAAGACAAACTACATAGCGTTTGAGTGCGTGTTTATAGCGAAGCTCTGTCTATACACATTGACAGTAGAATTAATTCTCAATAACCTCACAGGCGGCACTGGTAACAAAGCCACAGATTCCTGAACTCCAAGAAAATAGGAAGCGTAAATATTTCTAGTTTGGAGGAGTTGCTATGTATGAGCTTGGTTAAATAATGTGTATGTTTTGAGCTTGGTTAAATAATGTGTATGTTTTGGTCTTTTCTGACAGTCCTTCTGCTAAAGGTGCACGTGTGAAGGGTGTCTTTGTAAACACCGCATCCTGCTGTGAGGGCAGTGGTGAGTCCCAGGCAAACTGGACACAAATTTCGTTTTACACTTATATCAAGAGCCCCCTGGGGAGATACGTCTTAGAATATTAGTGTCTTCAGCAGCACAGCCATTAAAGCAAGCACAGAGGGAATCACCCATCTGTACAGGCTTAAGGATAAGAACATTGCTGCAGAAGCTGATCTCCAGACTGATGTTACTATTTAATGTGGCTTCTAGCAAACTGTGAATAAAACTCCTGGCTTGCAGATGACAAGTTGCCATGCTAGACTTGCAAGTTCTTTCAGGAAACCAAAGCAGACACAGCTGCAATCAGGCTGCATTAAGCCAGGCCTGCAGTCCCAATGCAGTGCAGTGACTTCAGGAGAAGAGGCTGATTCTAGTGACAATGTCAGTGGGCACAGACGTCTTCTGTTCATATCACATATTCCTTATTCATATTTCTTCCCTTTCTTTATGAATCATAAATAGCAGTGATTAAGGGCAATGCACACTTTTCCAGGTGATGAAGATATATAAACATATGGTACTGCTTCATTATGCAGTGGGCTATGGCTCCCAGAGTGAGAAACCAGCAGACCCAGTCAGCTCAGACTTCTTCAAGTAGAGCTCTTGGGATGGATGGCTCTGGGGTGGCTGTGTTTCACTGACAGTTTGAGGACTAATGCTCCTGCAGCTGGGACAGGGAAGCTGTACCAGCAGTGTAGCGGTGCTTTAAGGATTAGGAGACAGTGTGGATTTGCACTGCCTGCCCAAATAAGCCTGAGCCTTTTTGCCTTTGCTAGGGAGTAAGTCTTTGTCAAAACTGAAGTAATCCCATTAAATCAGTGAAAAAAATCCAACTCCCTTAAAATACGTAAGGATCAATTATAAAGTCATTTTTAGCATCGTGAGTGCTTTTAAAAAAGTCCAGGAACCTCAGACTTATTATTTGTAACCGATTGGCCATTATTTGTATGTAATACAAAGACCAACATTTTCAAATGTGCTTAGCACTTTTAGCATCCACTGTTGCTTGCCCAACTTGAAAGCTTCTACTTTCGGAAAACTTTTTCTAAGCTACTGAAAATCAAGCTTCCTATCATTCCTATCAGGTCAGTGGGAGGAAGGGTGTCTGAAATCACTGGTTGCTTCTAAACATGTTGGTTTTGGAGAAGGGAACACTGCTCAAAACAGTTAAGATCATATCAAGAGGAATTTTTTTTAATTATGTAAGAGATAATTGGCAGCAGAAAGAAGAAATTCAGCTTTCTGTCAATAAGTTGATCTCAACAGCAGGTCTTCATTTAGGCAGTACTACTTTTTTCTCTAGTACTCTGACTTGAGGCACAGTCTGCTCACTGAAGTGACTGCAAGTAGGAGCAGTTTGGTTGGTGTGCTCACAGCATAACACATTTGGGAGCAGGTTTTTTCCTTCTTCACTCTAGCTTTAGGATAATGCCTTCTCTCATCATCCCCTTAAAACTGTGGGCAGCTGAGGCAATGGTTACCTAAGAAGAGGAGCAGAATAAGGGAAGTGAAAGTAGCTCCTGTGTGTGTGGCAGCTATTTTCACGTGGGTGATACCTTCTGGCATTGTGGATAGCACATTCTGGCAGCCTGCACTCAGTGCAAGTGTGAACAGTCACCTTTGCAGGGCTTCACGTGTAGCATCTGGGGGTGCCACGCATGCCTGTGTGAAGCTCTAAGTTTTGTGAGGGGTCAAATACTGTTGTCCTCTATACTGTGGTGAGCTAAGCCTCTCATACCTTTTTCTTTATCTGTTCTTTTGTATACACAGGAAAAGCAAAGAAAGGCTTTGAAACACTCCAGTACTAAAATGGTTTAGGCTGTGCTTTTGATGAGGAATGGAGGAAATATTTCGTCATCATCAAGGCGAAGAACAGGACTCACCAGCTAGTTAAAGCACTATCAAACACATGCACAGAGATAAATCAGACTGAGGGCAGCATTTGTGGAAATATCTCAGAGAAGACAAAAGAAGCACTGTGTGTGCAAACAGATGCATCTGCGTTTACCTCAAAGCCCTTCATAATACAGATTTGAACCGGAGAGGAGACTTCATTCTGAGATTCTCCCTGAGCTTTTGTGGGTATCAATGTAGAAACTTCTGTGGGTATAAAGCTGTAAATATGACTTCTACGTGCTTGCTCTGATGCAGCTTACATTCAGGGTGCTCTGCTCCATTCCTTGTGAAAGTAGTCTGTTCAATTCTTTGCCCAGGTTTTTCTATGCAATCTGAATACTCCTATGGGGGTGATTCCATTTTTGGGCCATATTCAGCAGCCAGCACAGTGCTGGAAATTATCACTGCAATGCAAACACCTGGCAAAGTGAGCTGAAGTGCACCTCTAGTGTTGTGAAAACTCATTTTCAGGATATCGACGATCCTTGCAATCAAGGAACATTTTTGTCAATGGGGCCTTATTATATTGCTCTCCATGATGCAGTTGGGGAATTGGGATAGGGGGACTTCACATAACTTTTGATTGGACACCTGAAAAAGGAAATAATTTGCTATTACAAACTATACATGCAATGAAGTGCAAGAAGATGATGCAGGAAACTTTGGGGTTTTGAACACATTTGCTTGGCCTCAGAGACATCTCCTGTTTACCTTTGCTATTCCATGGACATTTGCACAATTTCATTTTTCTCTCTCAGATGTTTGAGAGAATTAAGCTTTAAGCTGAAGGTTAACAGAAGGAGATATTTTTCTATCTGCTTTTTTAATATAAGAAAATTGACTATGATTTAAATTCAGGTAACATAAGTAGTAATATTTACAAAGACATTGAAGAAGATGTCTCTTATTGATTTGCCAGTGTGTTCTAGTACAAGTCTTGTACAATGAGAGACAGCAAAGGGATGGTTCCATGACATTAAAATTCTCTTTCGCTCTTCTGGAAAGGATCCCCATTTAAAATGAGCAGACTCAGAGTGGTTTTCACAGATGTGTGCACTTTACATATGTATGTTCCTTCTCATGTAATCAGTACTGCTACTGGTACTGCTGTTGTTTCTAGACAAGTATCAGCCATGTGTTTAATGTTGTTCATCTTGAGAACATGTTCTGTACATTCCCTACTTGGCGTACACACCTCCAGTAAGAGAAGAAGGGATTTATGAACTGGAAAAATTACAAAATCTGTAAGTTGGACACCTATAAAAGTCCAAGAAAAAAAAGTATAGCATATTTATTACTTTATTGTTCAGGAGTAATTTTTAAAAAATCTAATTTAATGGTATGATATAGGTAGCCTGAAAAGACTCTAAAAAATGGTGAATGGATGGAGGTCCATCCAGGAGTGAATGGGGAAGAATCCAGAAGCAAGTTTATCTCTGACTGTGGAAAAGGAGGATTGGAATTGTTGAAGACGATGTGAAAAGATAGGAATGGAGAATGAGAGTGTATAGAGGAGTCTGACACATAAGTATGTGGAGATTTTAGGAGACGAAATGTTAGAGCAGAAGAATTCATGGTAAAATGTTCTGTTTGTGAAGCATATAGGCATTTTGCAGTATCAGTGTGTGATTGCTTATGGCAATAATTCTCAACTGTATCTGTCAGGCAGCATATTAACTTCAATATTTTATTTCTACAGATGTCTGTTTCTTCAGCTGGGAAGAAGAACCACATATAGTCACTAATGCCTCATCAAAGGCTTGGGATCACAGTGATATGGTTAATTGTTTCTCTCTTGTTCTACGTCCTGTCCCAGAAAATTGCTTGAAATGATGATGAAATACCTGCAGGTTGAGCCACTGCATCACATTGGTGTATCTTGCATGTGACAATATTGTCTCTTCATATGATAACTGTCATCTCCTGTACGGACAGGAAGAAGGAAGCACTTAATGAGCAACTGATGGTATTGCAGAAGTTCAAGCAATGAGAAGCTCTAAGGGGAACCTTGCTGCCTTCCCTTGAATCCTTACTGTTAGGGCACTCTAGTTGATGCCAGCAATGTTTTAACTCCTGTTGACTTCATTGTCTGGTAAGTCATAATGATTTATTATTATCGTGGTAATAATAAATCATGCCTAGGTTTTTGTCTACTAGCCTGGAAAGGCTAGTATGTAGTAAGGGAAGGCATGGCTTTCCAGCTGACTGGCTACGTTGCACCGGTTTTTCAGGTGAGCTAGTCTACCAAGCTCTGAGGGTAGCCTCTGGAGAAGGATATGTCATGTTTAGTGCATAAAGTTATCCCACTGCACTTGAGGCATCTAGCTGAGGGATCTCTGGAGGTTTGCGGCTGCTAAATATCTGAGTCCCAGACTCATGGCTCAGCTCCATACTAACCTGTGTCCCATGACAGCTGCCTTGAAGGCCCAGATTTGACCAAGTTCAGGGTAACAGTCCAAAAAACACTTTGTATCTTCCTGAGGAGTTTTTAGAGTTTAAATGCTGACCACAACTTCTTAATCTATATGATTTTTCTTAATGTTAGAAATGCTATTTTGTAAAGAATGTGGTGGTCATTACCAGCGTTACTGAATAATGAAATGAGGGCAATGCAGCTGTGTGAGATAGGGGAATAGATGAGGTGAACCAATTATTCTCCTACCAGCCACAAAAAGGCTGTTTATATATGAGTTATGTAACCCAAGCTGACACTTCACCAGGCAATATTTCAGCTGGAAATTATGAACACCTTTCCCATCTCACCACACATGCTATTTATCAAGTCCAGGGATACAAAAATACAACTTTGAGGATAGGTATGACGAGTTCTTGAGAGCCATGTTGAGAATCTGTGTTGATATTGAACTCGCAAGTAGTTTAAAGACGTCTTTGTTTAGCGTGAACAAAGGCGAGGGTGATGTGCCAGGATGTAAAATGAAGAATAAAAAAGGCAAACCAGAGTTATTAGGTAGAGGTGTTAGTTACCTGTACTTAAAATAGTCTTCATGTTGCAAGCCACCAAATGTCTTAGTAGCTGCTTAGATCGAAATGTTTCATTAAGGAGAATTTGCCCTGAACAGGCTGCTAGGCACCCAGCCCTAAAGATTTGTGCTTTGAAGGGGAAGAAAATAAGGTCTGGAAGGAGCAGGTCTGCTCCCCTGTCACTCACCAGAGATGTCCAAAAGTGGAGGTTACACAGTGCTGCCAGGGTGCTGAGGGGCCTCTGCGGTGCCCTGGTTTCAGCTGGGATATAGTGAATTCTCTTCCTGGTAGCTGCAGCACTGCTGTGTTTTGGCTTTAGTCTGAGAACAGTGCTGATAACACACCGATGTTTTAGTTGTTTCTCAGTAGCACTTACCCTGATCAAGGACTTTTCAGTCTCTCATGCTCTGCCAGTAAGGAGGGGTACAAGAAGCCAGGAAAAAGCAGAGGCACGACACCTGACCTGAACTAGCCAAAGGGGTATTCCATGCCGCAGCACGTCATGCCCAGTATATAAACTGGGGACAGCCACCCATTGCTGCTTGGGTCGGACTGGGATCAGTCGACAGGTGGTGAGCTATTACATATGTATCACTTGTGTTTATTGGTGGGGTTTTTTTGTTTCCCCTTTATGTTCTCTTCCCTTGTTATTTCCTTTATCATCATTATTATTGGTATTATATTATACTTTAGTTATAACAATGTTCTTATCTCAACCCATGGGGTTTACATTCTTTTGATTATCCTCCCCATTCTGCCCAGGGAAGGAAGGGAGGGGCTTGAGAGAATGACTGCATGGTGCTGGCTGGGTTTAAACTATGACAGGGGTCCCTTGGGCCCTAACACAATATGGGTGGTTGAAAGGTTTTTGTTGGTTCTCACCACACATTTTCCATTTTCCCTCCAGGAATGAGTTTTCCAAAATGTTTGTCCCAGATATATTTGTGGCTAGGCTTGTGACTTCTTCATCTCCTTTTATATATCTGTTGCAGTTTAACCCCAGCTGGCTACTAAGCCCCACAGAGCTGCTCACTCACACACTCCCTCCATGCCAGGATGGGGGAGGGAATCAGAAGAGTAAAAGTGAGAAAACTCGTGGGATGAGATAAAGATGGCTTATATAGGTAAAGCAAAGCTTCTTGTGCAACCAAAGTAAAACGAGGAATTCATTCACCACTTCCCAAAGGCAGGTAGGTGTTCAGCCATCTCTAGGAGAGCAGGGATCCATCACATGTAACAGTTAAGTGGGAAAACAAATGCCATCACTTTATACGCTGAGCATGACACTGTATGATATGGGATATCCCTTTGGTCAGTTGGGGTCAGCTGTCCTGGCTGTGTCCCCTCCCAACTTCTTGTGTATTCCCAGTCTACTCACTGGTGGGGTGGCAGGGTGAGAAGCAGAGACCTTGGCTCTGTGGAAGCGCTGCCCAGCAATAATTGATACATCCCTGTGTTATCAACACTGTTTCAAGCACAAATCCTAAACGGAACCCAATATTTGCTACCATGAAGAAAATTAACTCTATCCCGGCTAAAAACAGCACAATACTACAAAGCGAAAAAACCCCCGAGATGCTCTTCAGCTACTGCTCTGTCTCTCCTCTCACATCTGTGTTTTCAGAGTCACACAGTATGTTCTAAAATTAAAAGAATGATAAACAAATGTGCTGTTCAGGTGCAAATTGCAACATGATTTAATATTTTTTCAGGCTTCAGCTTTATTAGCATTGGTTATTATTGATAAGTGTGAAGCAATTATGTATATAATTATAAAAAAATAATTACTACTAGCATCATTTGCCAGGTGGGAGTGTCTTCTCCTCAGGAGCCAACCACTGAAATGGCCAAAGGGGCTATAGGTTTCACATCTAACCCCATCAAACCTCGTTTGCTTCAGTTCTTATTGTTTCCTCCATTCATGCTGTAAAATGAGGTTATGTTTACACTTTTGACTTTATTTTTAAAACCCTTTAATGACTTTCTCCATTTCTCCTTGCCTATGACAGCAGTAGCCTGGAAAACCTGTGCCTAGTACCGTTGGGTGTCACTGCTGGAGCAGGCTGTGAGTACAGGTGGGAAGGATATTTTTCTTTCCTTTGGATGAGGAGCTTGTATGGATTAACAGAACAGTAAATAAGTCTGTTCTGCGGATAGATTATATCTAATTAGAGGTTTGTGAAGTTCTGGCTCTAATTTATAACCTATGAATTTTGAGAGAATTTTGGTTTTGAACAAGTGCAGACTTTCAATGAGAAACTTGACTCTGGCCACCAAACTGCCAATGGCTTCCACACAACCTCAGCAGCTGACCCAGATCAGCTGAAAACTTTTATCAAACAGCACTTGGGTTTAGGTTCAGGGAAAGTTTACATATCTGTCCATTGTGCCGAGGTTCTGAATTATAATTGCAGATTTGCAGCATTCTAGCTTTATTGTCTTTAAACAATGCTGTACTTAGGCTAACTTGTGTGTGTTTCTGTGTTCAGTGTAAAAAAAGCCCCTTCTAGATTTACAGAAGAGATTAGGGTAATATTTGCCCTTGTACAGAAGCCTCTGTCTTCTGATGTCAAACCTGCAAAACAGGCTAAGTTATATTTTTTCCCATTTTGCTTGTATTTTCTTATCTCCACATCCCAATCAACACAGCTAAGATGTCAGAAGTGTTTAGTTCAGGCATAAACTAAAACCTACAGAATTTATATGATTTTGGGTCAAGGGATAACTTTATTATCAGGTTGCAAATAAAAACCCTACTTATTGACATCTAGGCTTGAGTTTTGGCATTGAAGCTCTCATGAGACCAGAGTAGGGGGAGAAGTGGAAGCCTTCGGGCTCCACAGAAAGGACCACACCCCACTTATATCCGTGAGCTCCACAGATACCTTCTCTGCACGGGAAATTAAATCTTCATTGACAAAAACTGTTGAGAAAATAAAATATTGATCTTGCTTGTGAGACTTTTATGTTAGTCAATTAAATTAGTACAATACCTTTCCTACTAGTAAAATAAGAGTGCCATTACTATATGGAAATATAATGTTCCATAATATTTTTATTGTGAGACAGGGGATACCTCTTACAGCACTCAGAAGTACAGTTTATACATGACTATAAAGTTAGTTGTGATCCATAAACAGCAGATATAGATCTCAGATATAGCTTTGAAAATCAGTTTAAAGGAAAGTGCCTTATTCTCTTTGCAATATCATATCAAAGTAGCATCGTTTTAAAAAAATCATAATCTCTTCTAATTTTTTTCATACTGAAAGACAATGAAACATCATTCTCATATTTAAATTGGAATATGAGTCTGACAATATTTTTGCTACTGCATCTTCTAAAATTAAAAAGCCTTTCAAAACTAATAATTATCCAGAATCCATGTCTAGTGCAGCTAGACACAGAATTGTACAAATATGGGCATACATGGATGGCTAGTGAAACATAAGGGACCTAATACAACTGAGATTTGGATGGGACAACTGTATTGCGGGATGACTACATCTCTCCCAAATGATGAGATGTGAATGTGATTTGGCAGGTGCAAATGGCAGCTGTGGCTTCCTTTTTTAACCAGGCTGGTCCTTTCTTTCTCCCAGGTCTGTACTTTCTTGGAAGTACCTGTAGTCTCTGGTATACTCCTGACTTTATAAATAAGCAAGCTAGGCACCCATCTGTGGATATTTATGGTACATCTCCCACACATTTTTTTTTAAAGTAAGTCTTTAATGAACAAATCTATTGCATAATATAGACATGAAGCTACTTCATCTCACATGAGTTGCTTGTAATATGGAACATACCTACAAAATAGTGAAGAATTTCCATGTTAAAGTGCTTAGTAACATATTGTTTGAAATATGGAATCCTGGCACATCATCTCACTGCAATTTCTCCCTCCCATCCCAACTCCCTCTCCCCCATGTGTCTTAATAGGGAAAACAGAGCATATTAGTCTACTGGGATGCAAATAGCAGCTGCTATTATGATCAAAGAGTTCATAATATCATTTAATAAAACAACTGTTCAGTTGTTTCACTGATTCATAGGAGAGTACATCTTATACAGCTCCCTTCTATATATCTGACCAGCCAGTGTTCACTCTCATTCTGTCTGCTCTTTTAAAACATCATTACTAGTACTTTCCTGTGAGGTTGTCGTTTTCATCTGAAAACTATGTCTTTATACCCCTTATCTTTGGATCATCTTGACTATAGTTACATACTTTGGCTTTGACCATCTTGTTATCAGGAATGAATGCTGTGCTTTTGAGCAGCATTAGAAGTTCTTCACTGTAGAGCTATCTTTAACAAAGCTTAAGGGACAGGGTATCAAGACTGAGGTCTTCATTTTTCAATGATGGGACGGTCTTTTGTAGCTGATATTTAAGCTACCAGTTTGGAAGCACTCCCCAAGTTAGTTTTAAAGACAGATTAGATTTCATGCTTGCAGAAAGTAATTAACTCTCTGATCTCCAAAAGAGTAAGCTGGGTTGCAGAAACACATTCTTTTAAAAATTATCATGGCCTCCATCTTTCACAGTGTATATAATCTCTTAAAAAATATATTTAATTCTTCTGTTTTTTTGTTATTTGTAAGAATAAACTATTTATATTGGGGCAAAGATTTTATTATGAAAATTGCTGCAATTTGATAATACTTTCGAGAAGGAGTAAACATTTGTAATGATAGCAGTTAAAGCACTGAGTGCATAGAAGACTAAGATTCAGCAATGAAAGACATTTCTCTCTAGTAATGGCATGTATAAATATCCCACAAACAGTATGTAGTTCATCTTATTGTCTGATGGGTATAGCTGTTTTGTGCTAAGTGAAGTTATTTAGCCTGTGGTCAGCTTCCTTTCCAGCAATGTGAGCTGTGGGACTATTTTTCTTGAGGGGCAAATCTCAGAAAATTTCCTACCTCTCTGAGATTGTAATTTTCCATAAACCTTTAAATAAATAATAGATAGAAGTGATTTTTGATTATAGATTGTTTTACGTGATACTTTGATGAACAGGTTTCGATCATTTCTCAACTTCTAAGTCATCCAGTACTATCTTTCACCAGTTCTGGAGACAAGATATACATGAAGCCTTTGATAATATCCAAAAAAAAAACCCAACCCACATGCATTTAAACACATTTAAAGGGTTATTAATTCAGTGTTCAGTAAATTAGAAAGGGTTGACTTGTATTAAGAAAAACTACAGAAGGAGTAAGATATGGCAAGTCTCATATATATCTTACATCATTCTTCACATCATCCGTGACCTTGACCCATAAGCATTATCTCAGACATCTAAGTTACTATATTATGAAAGTATTTTTCCACAGTTGAAACGCTAAATAATGCATAAAAGACTTCGTTCCAAATACTGCAGTGTAGTTGCTTCAAGGATGGATCCAGAAATATTTATAGTTTTCTTGCTACTGAAATTTTCCTTAAAATAAGAACCCAAAGCAAGAGATATCTATTTACAAATTATTTTGGTGCATGCTAGTTCAGTAACTGGCATAATGTACAAGCAGACAGCCTTCTACCAGTTGTACTATCTTACTGGCTTTCCACAGTCAGAAGTAGTTTATGTTCTCTGCTTTGATTAAATCCTTTTATTTAAGTGTGGCAATTTCATCCTTTCATTTCTAAAGCTCTAGCTGTTTGGCTTTCTTGCCTTGCAACTCGTGTGTGTTTTAGTGACATCTTTCATTTCTTACTTGCAGTCTAGAAGTGTGAGCTGCAGTAAGACCTAGTTTGGTTAACTTAAAGATGACAATAATGCCCTAAGAGGAGCAGAATTTAATTTTCTGTACTTTTTTTTTTTTCCTTCCCAATGAAAAGCAAGAGATTCTTCCCTTTCTTTTGAGTTATGACTCACTTCTCCAGATTTTGTTTTGATCTGAGTAATTAGTGGGTTTTTGTCTTTTATTCTTTATTTTTAGCAGCCACAGTCTATCTCCCACTTAGTTGCTGACATAAAAATATTAGCAGAAAGATGTTGCCTCGAAGGATAAGGAAAAACCATTCATAAAAATCTCAGTGAGGATTAAGTGGGATTCATCCAGGAAAGAGCAAGGGTTGACAAAGATTGTTATTAAACATGTTTATAGAGTACTTTGAGAATACAGCATGTTCCCTGTTCCAGTAAGCTCACGGTTTTGTGGGGGGGAGAGAGAGGAGATGACTGGTGAGGATTAGAAGGAAGGAAGGCTCCTCAAAGGAGGGAGTTGAGGGAGGAGTGAGAAGTTATTTGGAGTATAGGAAATGTGCAATGGTGTTGCACACAGAAGGGGACACGATGTCAGGAATGAGAGGAGGCGACTAAAGATCTGAGGGAGCCTTTAACAGACCTCATCACAGTGTTGGCCCGCTCCTTAGCGAGTGAGAAGAGGTGTGGAGGAGGCTCGAGACGCACTTCTAGCTCTCTGTCTCCTTAGGGGCTGTGAAATCTTATGAAAACCTGTTTCCTTTTAAGTTGCCTTGTGTAAAAATCCCAAATAAAAGTAATATTAAGTGGGATATTGGTAGAAGATTTTGAACACCTCTATTTTTATGGAAAAGTCAAGTACTACATGATTAGAGCTAATAGCAATGATATCTTATAGACATGATGTACTGGGGTGAAAAACAGGATTCTCTGAATTTAAGCATACACAGAGATGACTCTCTGCTCAGCCCGTGAAAGTGAGAAAATCAAAGATGAGTTAACACAGTGCAATAGTTGCATTAGGATACAATAAATGAAGCTAATAAGGAGGAAATCCCTCATCCACCCAGTGACCAGTAAGGTCTCACTGGGCTCCCATTTCTGCTTTTTGCAGGCCTGATGGGCTTAAAACATGAGGACCAGGTTGCTTCACAGAGTCCAACTGCTGGATATTAAGGCAATTAGGGTTACAAACCTCACAGCATCTTCACATGGCATTGAAAGCTCTTAACAGCAAGAAGCTGAAATTGAGGGAAATATTTTTTCTTGTTCACTTGTGTTCATCATCTCCTCCCTTGTCCTTCAGATTTCCTCAGATGGAGACTGAGGCTCCCCAAGCATACATACACTGGCAGGTTGGTCCTGGCCCTGTAAAAGGGGTTGAAGACCCCCTTTTCTCTGATTTGGAACTCCTCTGGGGGTCAGAGTGGTAGAACTGCTGCCTTGCTCAGAGCCACCACCTCCATTTTTTGACTGCATTCAGAGCAGCCACAAATATACGTCCATACCTACAGAGAAGCTGAAAACAGAGTCCCCTAGCACAGAGCCTATTGATTTCATATGTAAATGTCTGGAATAATTACCCTATATTCTTTAAGGACTACAACCAAATACTTTTTTATTTTCCTTTTGTATGTGACCATCGTGTCCAAAACCACAAGCATTATGGATAATGAGTCAATATCTAATTAAGGACATCACCAAACTACACTTATTTCTCAGACTTGGTATCTTCCCACTGGGAATATTCACTAATCTCTCACTGATTAATTACTATAAAGACTTATGCTTCTGGATAATTATAAGATGTGTGATAATGGATCAGACCTTTAATCCATTAAATCTGGTATCTTGCTTCTGACTCTGACCAATAGCTAATGCATCTCAGAAAGGTGAATAACTCCATGCTACAAATACTCTATCGTGGAATGTGGAAGAAGGAGTCCTTCCTCACCTCACAGGGTAATTGCTTTGAAGTATGAGATATAATTACCATTATCTTAGTCCATGTAACTATGTGTCATAAAATGATGAGTACTTAGTGTGTGGCAGACTGAAAATAGAAGGATCTGAAATAACCTCTGTTGGGTAATAGAACTGATGTGTATTTAAATGTGGTTAGCTGTACCAAAACTTTGTAATCCTTTACTCAGAATCAAATCTTAAGATTGCACCTGACATCTATTTTTCAGTGTCAGAAAAAAATGTGCTTCTGAGAAAGCCGCAGCATGTTTTAAGAGTTTAAGATACTTCAATTATTTTCTGGTTTGTTATGCATAGTGTGGCTGGACATTTGTTGTAGTGAATCATCCCAAGGAAGCCTCACAGGGAGTGTGTGCTCCTGGCTTGAGAGGCAGCAGGGTATAAGTGCTTGTGACATCCTAGGAGGACTGCAGGTAGGGGCTGGCGCAGTCATCTCTGCAAGGATCAACTGCAAGGGGCTTGTCTTTGGTGCTGGTCTGAGAGGATGTTTCTGATAAAAGCTCTTTTGATATAAAATAAGATTCTTTGTCTTCACAGAGCTGTTATGCAATATGATTTTGGTCTGTTAAGCAGACCTAAGCACACTGTTTTGCGCAACTACAGCTTCAGCCAGTGGTTCCTCAATGCACATGATTGTAATAACCACCACGGCTTTATGCTGCTTTATGCAAACGAATAGTAGGGTGGAATAAATGAGCTTCTCTAAAGAACAAGAATGCTGTTTGGCATACTATATGGTTCAAGTTTAGGAGGGGGGGAGGAGGGAAATCCTCTAGGTACACTAGAAGTTAATTTATTTTTGTGTGATACTCTAACTGGTGGTGTATTGAGGTGGAATCTTACTCTGACAGAAGGAACATCAGCTCTGCCCACATTCTTATGCCCTCTGCTCTTATCTACAGGACACATAAATGCAAAACAAGTGATGGTCAATCTCTGCCCACATGATTAGCACCCCTGCAATAGAAACTGGATGGGAATGTTGGATATTGATGTCCCATCCCAGTCCTTTGATTTCGATGAGGATGTTTTTTTTTCCCTGGCTGCTGAAAGCAATCAGGATTTAAACCAAGACTTTTCTTCCTAACTAGATTTTGGGTGAAGGCCTGGGTTCTGATTTCACATAGGTTTCATGTGATGGTAACTAAGTTGAATTAAGTGCACTTACTCCTGGTTTACACAGACATAACTGAGAGCAGAATCAGGTCTTACATGTTAACACATACGGGTGACTGTATAACCAAGTGGCATACAGTAGGCACCATTAAAATCTTGACATTTACTGCTCATAGTAGTTAAATTTACTGTGCTATTTGCAGTATTCCCAAGTCTAAGAGTAGGAAATCCTTTAAATACTGCAGTAAAAGTAAATCCCATGGTGTGATAAATGTCAGGATTTAAAGGAACCAAATTTTGTTGTTGTTTTTTTCTTTTTTTATTGCTACGTTCAAACTTTTGTGTCTTTTTTTTTTTGTTTTTTTTTTTTTTTTTTTTTTTTGTGGGTTTTTGTGGTGATTTTTTTATTTTTTTTTTTGAGCAGAATCTTTCCTGTTTTGAGACTGGCTGAATCCTGCATTGATGGGATATTTTCTTAAGTATTCTCTTTGTAGAGAGCTCATCTTTCCAAAGAGTGTGTGTGCTTTGAGATGCCTGTGAGCATCCCTGCTGGATCCACCTACTTTATTTTCTGTTACTCCTTTTGATGGGGAATGGAGAGGCTCTGAGAGTTGATCTACTGGTTCTCCACCACTCAAGGCTTCTGCTGGAATGAAAACTTACCAGGGATCTGGTGATATTGGCTTTCCAATTCCTTTATTAGAAGACCCTAGTCCACCATTCTAACGCTATTTTCACAGATGCACACAGCAACACTTTCCCCTCCAGTGAAAAGACAGAAATTATGAAGATTATTGGAGGAGATTTTAAGCAGAATAGGCACTTTTGCAATGATACCAGACCAGATTTAGCAAAATACTTAGGTTCCTAGAGACAGATGATTTTGCAAATCTGCCTGATTCACACAAACTTTGACTCTTAAGTCTCAATCTACATTCAGATGGTTTTGTAAATCTTACCAAATAATTAGTTGCATCTTTAGATGCCGAAAGGCCTTCTATAAATGTGATCTCTGAGCTAGTTTATGAGCAAATTTAAGTCTTTCCCATGAAAGCATAGATTCATTTATGTGGTGAGGTAGTATTCATATAAAATGCAACTATCATTTTGAACAGTAACAGAAGCCTCTCTCACCTTTCCTCCACTTCCACCTGCTTTACTCTCCACTCCCAAAGTAAAAGGAGCTGTTTTAGGACTGGGAGACCTGAAAGAATAGTAAGAAACCTATGCAAATTTGAAGCAAGTCAGTGCTGCAGGATCACCTCTACCCAGCTGTCCTATCCAAAGCAATCTCCACTTTTGTTATGACAAGGAAGGAAAGAGAAACAAAGAGCAACAGTGAAAGAAGGAGAAAAATGAGAATTATTGCCCTGGCTGAAGTGAACAGTCTATTTTTGGAGAAGGGTTAATACTGAGTAATGCCAGTAGACTGGTTCCTCTCCATGCGCAACAACTGTTGGGGATGTCCTCTCAAATCTGGCTATTGCCTGTTTAGCTGGCATGTGATATAAAGCAGGAAACACGAGTGTGCCAGGCGTATATAACTGTGTGTGTGCCACTCCTGGTCCATCTGCAGAGTAATACTGCACCTGCCAGTTTCTTTAGCTGGCTAGATGGAGGAGGGAAGTAAGAGAGATATGTGTTATTAGGCAGGGAAAGCCCAACATCTTCTCATTTTCTTTTCATTGCTCTGCTCTTGTTTTCTTTCTCTTTATAACAGAGTTGAACACAGTATGTTTTCGAAAAATGGCTCTTTGGGACTGGATACTTTTGGGGTACTGATCATGCAGTAAGAACACATGTTAATTTTTTTAATGAACAAAGCTGTCAGTATATGCAGGTCTGTACATCTCTGGGTATCATATATCTTGAATTCAAACCCCATTTTTACATTTAGGGGATTATATTAATAATTTCGGACCTTTTCCACAAAAAATCTAAATTGCCTATAAGCAATACATTTCCTTACTGTTCATCCATCATTTTTCTTCTGCAAAAATTTCCAACACCCATTAGGAACCTTAAATCATAAAACCTAACTGCTCCTGAATAAATAAAATTTGGAACTTGATATGGATGACCTACTATTTCATCCTGTAAGTGACAGGAGACCGAGCCTGGGGATGGAATAAAGCAACACCAGCTGATATAAAGGATGCTTCATCCTCAGGATAGATAGCAGAATCTTCATTCCAACCATCTTCAAAATTTGCAAGTGTTCCTGAACTGTGCTTTTTTGGGTTTCCAGAACTCGTACTGTCTCTAAGCGGGAGAAAAAAGTTTACATATTTTCTTGATCCGGATTAAAAAAGAAAAGTGTTATTGCCTTGGGGCCTCTCCAATGACGCTAAGAAACTGTTGTGTTTCTCTATTTCCACTTTTTTTCCACAGCAATCTCAGTATGTCATCATTTCCCTACAAAAAAGATTTGTGAAATCCAGATTTCTGTGGAACCCATCAATGGTATTCTGGAAATAGCAACTAGAGCTAAATTTCTGCATCCTCAGTATGTGTTAGGTTTAGCTCTTGCTAGTAAGAAGAGCATGTGCTTTTGTGTCAGATCAGATCTATTACAACAGAGCGCACATGCCTCCTTTTTCTACTACATTTGTATGTATTTGAATTTTGTGGTCGTGTACAGGAAAGAAGAGTGATGGGGCAACATTAAATGTCAATACACATATGTTCATGGCATGCCCTTCTTGTTGTCTCCTCATAATGGTTTTATTAATTCAAACTTTCTCTATTATCGCAGGCACGGTGTACATGTACACCATATCAGACCACGCAGCACAACAGCCAGGCATAGGATATCCGTGTTCGTGGTGGTGATGGTGAAATGGTAACAGGTCAGGATTACTGCTTTTATTGCCAGGAGGTCAGGTTGTGGTGATTCATGAGACAGCTGTTATAGGGTAATCACATTAATAATGTGAGCTCTGAAAGCAACGTGTGGCATTGCTAAAAGCTACATCTCAGATGACATGGTGATGGCAGAGCTTTCTGGGTATTACATGTTTTCACAAATCATACATCACAGGCCTAAATAATATAGATCATTTCTACATATTTTAGTATTAGTGTGAAATAAATGTAATTATAACAAGTTTTTAAAGTGCCAGGTGGCTTGTATTGCCTTTTTATCAGATATTTTACTGCTGCTCCCTTTCACACTTATCTTAAGTATATTTACTCAACACCTCTGACTTCAAACAGCCAAACTCTTTTATCTGACTTCACAGTATATTTTTCTCACAGTGGTGGATGTCATCACCATTTTCTCATGACATTGTTTTCACCACTTTTTCTTACTTCCATTCTTACTCTCCCATGTTTCTGTTCCCTTTGGTGCTTCCTGCAGGCACATGTTTTGCTTGACTAGGATCAGAATAATGTTGCATGTAGCACAAAAGTAGCCATGTGGCTACATTGCCATGATCCAGTCCTTTTTCAGTCTATTCCTTTCAATTTTCCTCTAGTATTCAATACTCAATTAAAAATACAAGTCCTTTGGGGCATAGAGCACATTTTTTCAGGGTTCTTAGAGGCATCAAGTTATTTTGGGAGGTAGTAGATAAAGTGCAAGTATGTCACAGCAGACACCAGTACCCAGATCTGCTTTAGAACAAGAAAGTAACTGCTTAGCAACTAAATCAGTGCTTCCGCAAAATAACAACTAGGAAGTCCAATTATTCACATTAAGTAGCATATTTTCGATGGGATACAATGAGATATAAAGCACTCTGTAGCAGAAGTAAAGATGGTAGAATCTGTCCTGAAAAAATGAAAAATGGTGTCCCAAAATCACAGCAGAGTGGTTCAACCAAAGGTCGACTCATCTGTGAGTATGAAGGAATTGATTTTCTAGACATCATCAGAGCAACAAGGCTTATCAAACAGTGCTATTTTCTATCAAGAAAAAACATCATGGCAGCCTCTATCTTCTACTTTCATACATTTCCATAAAAAAAAAAATTAAAAAAAAGAAAAGCAGAACATCTTTGCAGGGATTATTTTAAAATACTGACAAGAAAGCTGAAGAGGTGAAATTCTAGTGAAACTCTAGCTCCATTATGGCCACAGGCATCCTGACTTCTGGTCATGGTGCACTTCTATACACTTCCCATTTCTCCCCATATCCCTACCTGGTACTGAGAACAGTTGCAGTGCTGGAAAAAATATGCATTGCACACCATTTCATGAGATCTGCTAAGCTTTCATAAACCACCTCATTCCTTTCTCCTCGTCTTCTCCCCGCTCACCAACACATTGCATTTTCATGTTGTTATTAAGCTTCCGAGATTGGTACAAGGTGGTGATACTGACGGGGTGCTGGTGTTCAGCTGCCTTCCTTGGACCCTGCATTATAAATATATCTCACTGCCCAAACACATGCACATAGGATCTGGAGAGTGCTGAAAACCCAGCCCTCTCCTGACTACTGCGACAGCGATGACAGCCCAGCAGTTCCCAGAGATCTAGCTTATGACAAGTTTTTTTAAATCAGATAAGATCCTAAGTGCCTGTCATGAGTCAGTCATCCTTCAAGTGCTCCCATTTCCTCCATGTGAGCTCTTTACAAACTCATCCATTTGCATTTATATATAGGACGTTGGTGAAAACCCACTGCAAAACCTAGGTCTACAAGACCCACTGTAAAACCTAGGTCTACAAGAAGATACATGAGTTAAGTGTCTTGTCCCTAGATGAAAAATATCACCTGTGCTATACAAAACATCATTTCGCAAGGGTACTTTCTACTAATCCCATAACTACTGGGCCCTTGCCAAATCGCAAAGGGAGTTTGGCAGAGTAAGATGGAAACTGAGTATTTAGCTAAGCAAGAATGCAGCTTTCAGAAACTGTTGCTGCTCTCTGGCCTTGGTTTAGATGTTGCAGAAATTCACCACTGTAGCAATAGAATCAGTGCTTTTCTTAAACTTAGCAAACAGGAAAAGCTCATCAGCTCCTGCATCCATACTTCGCTTTCTCCGGGGAAGCCCTTATCACTTGTTCAAAGAGATCCAGGAGCTGGGCATTTCTGAAAGGCTATGTGCTGTATCAAGCATGTTCCTTTAAGTCACATCAAAACTAAATAATCAAGTTTTGATTCAGAGGCTGAGTTGCAAAACCAAGAGTAAAAATGTATTTCCAGTTGGCCAGAAGCAGATTTGCC
>JANHGB010018892.1:0-18750 GCA_026283785.1 Coracopsis vasa | reverse complement strand
GTCTAGTCAGAATTCCTATTTTGAGAAGTACAAGCTGATATGTGTGTGTGAATTTGCCCTCAGTCCCGCCCGCTGTGAAACATTTTGATCTGGTTTGATCAAGAATGACTTCTAGAAGCTGTCCTTGCTCTTCATCTTGGTAGGGTAATTTTCTACATCTCTAAGACTGTCTGTGGTGGCATTTTCATTCTGATCAATCATATGCTGTTGAAGACAGTGTTATGACAGTCCCTTCTTATAGCACTGTATTTTCACATCATGGTGTGGTCTTCAAGCCCACGATAAGAATAAACCAGAATGTGTATGAGAGTGTTCTGCGTAGTCTAGAGCTACTTGGAAGCAAACCCAACCATTCTGTTTCCATGGGGACTTTAAATCTGCCTTCAGGGTGGTCACTTTCATGAGTTGGGGGTCTGCATTTTCCATTCTACAAAAGCTACTTGTGATCAGTCTCCAAATGCTACTGGTTGACGCAAGCCCCTTTTGAGCAGCAAGAGTGACAGAGCTGACTCACATAAGGACATGTTCTTGCAATGCAAATAACCCTGAGTCAATCAGAATTATTTCAATAAAACCAAGAGTATCAACTACAATTCTGCTGTAAGCAAAAGAGAAATAAATCAATAAAATGCTTGAAATGGAACTGTATAGTTAAAATGCTAGACACTTTTCTTTAAAGGTAGCTGACTGATTTATCAAATTGCAGAAATCTTAGTCATAAAGATATAAACACTGATTTAGGGCTCTTATAAACAAGGGGATATTAAAAGTCTCTTGAGATAAGAGTTACGAGATAAATGCAGGAAATCAAGCATATTTATATCAGAAAGAGAAAAGTACAGAACATCTACAAAAAGCCTCATTTAGATTTTGCTGTTTCTGTCAGTTCTACATAGAAACCATCAGCTATTACAGATAAGTAAGCAGGTGATTTTTTTCCCTCCTCAGAGGACTGTGCAAATACTAAAGCCAATATTTATCTAAGGAAACCTGTACAAAAAATGTTAATGCAAAATATTTTTACAACTAATACTGCTTTGTTGCAATCAGCTGGCTTCCATGGGGACTTTCTCTTGAGACTTTTAGGTTTTGCTTCTTTCAGTCTAAACTAAGGCAGTGGTTTTAGAAGTCTCTCTGTCTGGGGCTCCTCCATCCTGTTTAAAAACCCAGAAACTCATGGAGAATGATTATGTTGGAAGTTTCTGATTGTTGGAAGGCAGTGTGCATTGGGCTCAATGGATAATAGCACAGGAGGTCTTTAAAAAGTGTGTGTGTGTGTATGTATATATTTGTCATTTGCAGGGGAGAAGAGAGGAAAGGAAAAACATCTTTGGATGATTTTACTGAGTGAATTAATCAGAAAACAGAAATCAGAATGGTTGGCCAGATGTTTTTGATATCATAGCATTTAGACAGACACTTGGGACTAAATATGTTTTGAACTGGTGAGGAGTGGTCAGTGTTTCAAGAAGTTCTTTATCATATGATTAGCCATTTTATTCTTCAGTGTTATTAGCCCATCTTCTTTGCTCATTTCATCCAGTTATAGGATGCATGCAAATGGTTCAGTGTTGCACTGGGGACAGTTTAGACTGGATGTGAGGAAGCATTTCTTTACTGAAAAGATGATTGAATTCCGGAACAGGCTTCTCAGAAAGCTGGTTCGTGCCCCATGCCCGTCAATGTTTAAGAGGCATTTAGACAATGCCCTTAATAATTTGCTTTAACTTTTGGTCAGCCCTGAAATGGTCAGGCAGTCGGACTAGATAATAATTATTGGTCCCTTCCAACTGCAAATATTCTATTCTATTCTGGTCTCTGTCTTCCCCGCTCTGGCTTTCTTCCTTCATTACATGCTTGAAATCAGTGAGTTTGTGTGAATGAACACAGAAAGATCCTGTCCAGAAAAATGGAGTTACTAGTTGCTTTAAATAACACAAGTCTAAAGGCAAGGGTTAAAAGATATTTATGCTATCAAGCAATAAGTGTATCACTTTCTGGTATTGTTTAGTATGGTAAGGTGGCCTGAGTCTGAATGAAAAAGAGAGTAGCACTGTATCCAGAGAATGCCTCTGGCAGTAGGGTAGGTAATGGGTAGGAGTTAAATATGAGGAGCAGGAGTATAACTTGGATGTGCCTATGGTTTGGCCTTGATTCTGTTACCAGAAAATGTTATATTGCATACCTTGGAAACACCTATTTATCGCTAGCAACTATAGTCTTGATAACTGAGTCACATTCCAGAGTCTGCATTTGCTTGGATGTGTCCCATTTCTCCTAGCTAAACTGCTGATTTGAGCAGAAATCACTCTCAGGATTACTCCTAAGTTACTTTGCTGTCCGTCCAGTCTGCTCCTTGGTTTTGGAGAAAGGAGAGAGAGATCTCTTGGGTTTTTTCATTCTCTAGAACAGTTATAGTCTTTGATGCTCATACGAGGAGTTTCCTTGATGTGAGTTGTCGTCTTGGACAGGTAAGGACTATCACAACAGTTCTGAACTACTATAGCAGTTCTTACAAGGAATAGCACCTTTGCTGTTGACTGGTTCATTGGCTATTTTATTTTCTCTTTATCTCCACCATTAACTGTTCCACTCAGCGTTGTTTGTCACTCTATAGTGGATTACCTTTGTATTACCCCAGAGAAGTTGCCTTCTCTGATGATATCAAAGCTGTTTGCAGTTCATGCTTGCACTTGATTTGCTTGATGAAGCACTAATTAAATGAGTGTGTGATATGTCTTGCTGTGTCACTAAAAAGAAGACAGGAGACTGGAAAATATTGTCTTTCGAGTGAAAGGACAGCTAACCCCTCCTCCCTTTTTTCCCTATATAATTGAAATCAGTCAGTTGTAAAAATGAAAAGATTTTTACATTTTAAAAGCCACTAATTTGTTTGAAAAATGAAAATGATTTATGTGCATCAAAGTGAGGAAATTATTGCATTTCAATAGAATTGTTTGCTATCCTGTGATAATTTATATGAAATATTACTGCAGCACATGTAATTATAGTTGGGTATCTAAATTTGAACTGTTAATTATCTTTAGCTAGCTATTTCATGGAGGATAATCATATTTCCTTCAGTTGAAAGTGAACATTTCAAGTAACAGGTGAGCTAAAAGCCACAGGTTTTTGGCAGTAATTGCTGCTATTTCTTATTTTCAAGATAAATCTCTTCATTAACAGCTGTATGGCAGTGTCTCTCTCAAATATTTCATCCTCTTAAAGAAAAAATCAGGGAAATAAGGAATTGATTTCTTAGATATGCAAGAAAACAAATTAAAATCTCCCGTGGGGTTTATTGGCTTCTTAATTCAAACTCTATTTAATGGCTAAGGCCATTTGAATTCATGAGGGGTTTGTGAGATGTATTCTTTAAAGTAGTTTTCCAGCTCCAATAATAAATCAACTCTTGCTGGTGTGTTTGTGGTTCAGATTACGTATGTCTCAAGCATATTGCCAAAAGACTTTCTATTTTTCCTGAATTTAGAAAAAAATACGGCATTTTAATATGTGTTATCATGTCAGTGTAAACCAGTCGCTCCTCGCTGGTATTTATGCTACCTAACAAACATGTTCTATGCATTGTCTTTCACACCGTAGCCTTTAACACACACCAGCTTTTTTATTGGTAGTAATTGCAATATATTTTTGCCTTTTCTCTGCTTGATTAAATAAATCACAGTTCCACTGTGTGCTCCACAATGGACAGCAGCTTTGTTTTTGCTATCCTCAGAGGATCTAGGCTGAATTGGAAGTGAAGATACCCACTTTCCAGTCCCTGATTCTCTTAAGAGCTATCTAAAAGTTTCTCTAAGGAAAGAGAAACTTTAGAAAGTTACTTACAAGTTTAGATCCCAGCACTGAATTCAGTGCTGGTATAATGTAGCTGTGCAGCCACTCTCCTCCTGGTGTGCTGGTTCCTTTGCTGCTTAAAGTGTGGTTGAAGAAAGCTTCAGTTTGCTTGCCCTTTCCCTCCCTGCAAACTCTTATTTACATAAATCTTTTGTATTATTTTTTAGTATTAGGACTTAATTTCATGAAGTGATCTACATCTGGTTTAACAAAACCCCAAAACTATTCACTTAACGCTTGGTATTCCTGACGCCTGTCAGGAGAAGAATGTATTAGCCAGAAGAATGTAGGGACCACGCTAGTGCAGCACCATTATGGGTGTTCAAGGACCAGTTGCATCCTGATGTCATTCCGGCCTAGGTTTAAATCTGATACAAGTTCATTAAGTGGACCTAATTTCAGCAAGTGTAATTGAGAAGCGTGGAGATCTTGGCAGTGAGTGAAGAGTAAAAAACATAACGTGTAGAAAAAGATGACTCTTAAGTCTGATGCAATTGCATTGTTAGGGGTGAGTTTACAAGACAGTCTCTTGTAGCTTAGCTTAATGCTAAGGCTGCTTTGATCAGTGCACTCTTCAAAGTAATTCCAGAATTTGAGCCCTTTTAAGCTTGTCTTAACTGTGTCCTCAGAGAAAGAGGATTCGTTCAACGTTTCTGCTGAAAGAAATGGCAAAGCAGGTTATGGAATAGATTCACTTTTAGGACTCTTTGTAAATGCCATCATTAACTGAACAAATCAGAACTTCTCATTTTTTGGTAGCAAAAAGATGCACCCTGAGACTTCTTTATGTATTTCAGGTGTAATAAGGGATCTTCAAAGGTGCATTGAAAATAAAATGTCAGAAAAAAACACAAAAGAAAATCACAAGAACTCACTCTGACTGTCCTACAAAAACAACCTAATGACTAACACTCTAGTTACGTGCTTTTCAGATAACATAGGTTTATGTTTTATTCTAACATGTCTCTGTCTCCGATACCTCCTTTTTGTTTCCCAGGTCCCTACATACATTTGTATTTTGTGATGTGGTTTTCATGCTGCTTCTGCTGAATTCTCTTTCTTTTTAAAATGAAATTCATAAAGCTAAGCCAAAGCGAAGGTGATTGACTGTCCCACCTGCAAAAAACCCCCAAAATATATTGCCTGTGATAATATGCTGAAAAGGTTCTCTGGGAATTGTACTTCTATAAAATGCTCTTTGAATTGAATTTCAGCATTAAAATTTATGTGTTAAAGTTTCCTTCAGGAAAGATAAATATTTTAGTCTTCGAACAGTGTGAAAATGAAAACGTTCACCAGCAGCCGTAGCTAAAATTGCAGTAGGCTGCTGTGCAATTCCAGTGATGAATAGTGTGTGTTTGCATTTGGAAAATATACAGTAATCACTGCAAGTGTAAAGTATTACAGACAAAGAGATGGATCATTTTCTCTGATTGTTACATAGGCTGCTTGAACGGTTGTTTTTCAGTTTCATAATTTGTTGCCACTTAAGTTGAGGATTTTTTCTTCAGCTCAAAAACTGCTTACTGTAAAGAAGATGTGTATTGTGTGCTTAGCAAAGCATCCATTAAAGCTTGAGAAGCTGAAGATCCTCACAGGGCAGTTTAATTTCCAGAAAACACCCACAAAATCAATTGCATTTTTAATGAATAATTTATTTGGGGTTCTTTAGATCAGATTCTTGTCCACAGTTTCCCAGTTTATGCATTTCAACTTGGTAATTGGTTCAGGCCGTACAGATGAGGTTTTTAACTTGCCTAGATCCCCTGTCTGGAGAGAATCAGATGTCTGATGCGGTCTGCAATGTCTCCAGATGCTATCATTCTCCTTATTTCTTCCGTGAACTTCTAGGTTTTGTTTAAAGAAGGCAATCAAAACAATCTGAAAGATTCAGTCTAATGTAGTTTTACTCATTCCAATAATCATAATGCCCAAGAGGAAAATGTTCTGTGACATTCTTCAAGTACCACTATGGTACAGTTTTAAAATGTGCCTTCCAATAGCAGTTCCAGATATCCCACCTACACAAAACAAGTTGAAATGCACACTCTTAAGTTGGTAATTCCTAAACCACTAAGATGTAAAGGTCAGAACACTTGTCCTCACACAGAAGTCTGCAGCGTCATCCAGTTAGTTCTATTCAATTGGGGTGGTTTTGACTGTTCCATTGTTTTACCCTCTACTGGTTCGTCATCCATCAGATCTGCAAGGCTTAGACCCAGTGCCTTTAGAGAGTATCATTATCTCCTTCAAAGTTTTCCATGATGGCAAGGTTCTGCATCTTTCGATGCAATTACAGGATGAAGGCTTAGTACATGTACTCCTTGGGCAGAAGGCACGCCAGGTTTTCAGTTTTTATGAAGTGTTTTACTCATGTCATTGCTGTAGCAGTAACCAAACATACTCAGATACTTCCTTTCGCTTCTACCTCTATAGGTGCTTGCAATGGAATGTTTGAATCAATTCTGCATGTACTTGATTACTGTGAAGTGGAAGCAGCAATTCTTGTAGGAAGGCTGTTGGAGAGACTTAGTGATGTTTTGCCTACATAGCAGTGTTTATATTTCTTTCTAAGTGTTTCACTGAATCAGATTCTCAGATGAAAGTGGCCCTTGATGATGGCAGTTTACAATTTGATCATGGTTTTGTCAGTAAGAACTTCACCAGGTGTTGGTGCATATGAGCTAATTTTCCTCTTCTGTCTTCAGATTATTTCACTGGAAATTGTGCACTTTATCCAAACTCCCATTCTGGTGCTAGATCATACTCAACAGTGTGATATATAGGAGGTCAACGAAAAGATCAGCTCATCCCTTCTGACTGCCAACTCTGTGAACTTTTCAACAGTCCTTATCCAGCAACCAAAATAGGCAGTGTTATCTGCAGAGGAAAACCCCAGTACACTGCGTGAACTGGACTGACTTATAGTGCTGACTTCAAGTTGATGGATCCCATGTGTAACTGGTATTCAGAAATCTCATTCTGAGAGTGGGAATAGGGAATTCAATTTGATGAGCAGAGAAAGACAATGTGCTTGCTCTCTACCATGTCGCTAGCTTGAATCATATGACAGATCTTACAGTACAGTCTTTGAATGTTTTGTAGACTTGTTGCAAACAAAATCAGTCAGACACCTTTGATTGGCAGATCTATACAACCAGTGTATCTATGTTATGAAAAAGTGTAAATAGTTACAACAGGTATAAAAAGGAAATTAAATTGATTTAATTCTACATAAACTAATGTTTATTCATGACTGAGACTATCTAGGTACCATTAATATAATCTGGAGACTGCATATGCATTATTAAAGATTCCTTGTAGATAAGAATTTGAAATAAAGCCATGTAAGTAGAGCAAAAGTATGGTACATATGAATTCCAGTTATTCCTTTAAAGAAACTGAAAACAAAAGTAAGATGCACTCTGAATCTCAACTCCCATCAGTCTGTTCAGAAAAGTACAGATTTGCAAATCCAGAATTTTTACTGGTATTTAAATTGCCTCATTGGCTTTAAACCAACTACCTGGTGCTACCAGCAGATCAGGAAATGGAAGCAAACAATAAGGGGACAAATCATATATTGCTTAATGTGTTTTCCTCTCATTTCTTTTATCCCCTTTAAGTTAGCTCAGTGCACTTATTCCTGGTGTCTGAAATTTGCATCAACATCTATCTTAAGTTAACATTGTTTTATACTAATCAGACTGGGTTTCTTATTTTCGTTTGTGTCTCCAAAGAGGGCTGGTTGGTATTGCACATTGATCTTGCCTTTTTATATGAACAGAGAATTAATTTTTCATGATCTAGGAAGAAACCAACTTAGCAGAAGTATTTGTGAGATGAGGAGCATTGTCTTCTTATGCAGAATGATAATTTTTCTTATAACATTAGGCTGTACATGATGATATGTTAGGGCATGTGATGTGTGTACGTGTGTGTTTGTATTTACTTTGTGATACAGTGAACTATTGTCTCTAGCTGGTGCAGAAAAAAAATACTCAACTATATTCTACAGATTGAGCAGTTCTTCAGTGCAAATGTCACCTATATGCCCAGGATTCTTGTAGAGTGAATAGTTATTCTTAATATTATTGATTAACAACATCTTCAAAATACAGGCATAAAGCAAAGGTGCTTTCATGGAGTGCACAGCAATCAAGTTGTCTTGAAATATATAATTACCTTTATGATGAGTACTCCCACATTCCAGAGCGTTTCGCTATTAATTCCATGTTCTTTGCTGCTGACTTTGCACACACTGGGACTATTGGGTCAAGCAGCGCTTTCTGGATGTGCACGCTCCAGGGTAAGGGAAGTCAATTTTACAACATTGCAATATAAAGCCACTCTGCAGAATATTAGTTTCATAGCCACAAGCTAGAGCATCATTATAGTACTTTTCCATCTTGCATTAGGATAAGTTCCCCTGGAGGAGTGTTTGTGAGTCACTTTTCTTCCTGACCTTTAGTCTAGAGGAAGGCAAAATCTGCCTTTGGGTCTAGTGCAGATACAGCTCCTGCTGAACTTCCATATTCATTCATGAGCACCACCTCCTGCAATGTGGTAGACCCTGAAAAAACACAAATTCTGGGAATTTTTCTTAAATATCACAAGTTTTGCTCTAAAGCCCTTTTATCTAAATTTTACTGCCCACCACACTCACAACTGCAAGTAAAATTGCTGGCAAATGCTACTAATTCTGAATATGAGTATGTGTGAACTGAACACTTACTCTGTTGTTTGGGCAGTATTTCTTTAAGCCCTCTAAATTGCTAGATATTGTAGATTGCCTGAGAATGAAACCACAAAGCACTTGCGGTTTCTATGGGAATACTGTCTTCAGATTTCAGTTCATCTTCTAAAGATCTACAAAAAATAAATAACCTGAGATGGAAAATGGAAATATGAAAGTAAAAAGAAGAAAGTAGTATTTTTGAGAGGAAGTATTTGAAAGTATTCAATCCAGGATTGCACTTGATATTGAATATCCAACATAGATTGAGTTTTGTTCACTCCATTTACTCAACTGGAAGATGGAATGGTGCAGACAAGTCCTGTTTGTGCAGTCTCAGGTAAGCTTAGACATGATTCTAGTTCCAAAGGTCTGCAGAACGGACAACCCTATGTCTGCTCACAGATGTGAATGTGTGTCGATAGCCTATAAAGAGCTGCAGGTCTTTAATACAAAAGACTATGCCACATAACTTATCCAGTGCAAGAGCCCAATAGAGGCGAATGTTGTCTTTTGTCATATTCCAGTGGCTAATCTAGGGAATGTGACAGGCACAAGATGATGTCTACACTGGAAAGAAGCAGCAATGTTTACTTGGTTTTTTGACTGTGTCAGTCTACATTGAGTACTGAGAGTTGGAGAGGATGTTTGAGAAAGGGGAGAGTGTATTCCAATTTTATGAGACGTTGTCAGGATCATAGATATATTTTCATTGTGACTATAGCCTGGTGCTCTGACTATACAGCTCACGACCTGTTTCTGTGTAAGACATGTTACTCTTAGGAAAAGCGATTCATTTCAGAAATACAGTGATGTAGAAATGTCAGAAGAAATTATTTATCTGGTAGATGGTTTTAAAGGCAAGTTGATATGACTCTCAAATGTTTGTACATAAGAAGGCAAGCCAGTCTGCAAGAAACTTTTCTTTATTCAGGATTGTTTGTTATATATTAAAGTTTGCCTCCCACTGTCTTCTGACAAGTACAGAATCAGTGGTGGTTGAAAAAGCGTGTAGAAAACAATGTAGTTGGTATAGTGGCTTGATGATAAATCAGCATTCTGTCTTGTTCTGCCAGTCTAAAGAAGTGATTTGTCTGTGTGTTTGAAGATTGAAGGCAAATTTTCAGTAATTGCATTCAAACTGTTATTCACTATAATCTTATGAAACTACTCCGTTGTACTGTCAGCTAAGATTGACCATCCCATAGATTCATCAGCAGAACACAAAGCAATGACTTTATCACATCTAGCATTTTGGAACATGAAGAGGAGGGCATTTGAAAAGCACTAGCAGGAGATTAGGAAAGAAGATGCATGCCTAACTATTTTATGGTTCTATGAGATAGGGATTTTACCGTTAAATTCACTGGATGCAGAATCAGAACAGGCAAATGTATTATGAATGTGACCTGTTAGTTCTTATGGAGGCGCTTGTATATCACAAAGATAAAAAGTATAAAGGCACCCAGGAAAAGAATTTCAAATGCTTGGATAAATATTTATAATTTTGCTTTCTGTGCTTTATGTGCTCAGGTTCTATTTTGATCTCTGCAGTCAGGAGCAAAGTTGAGTATGACATTTGTGGAGAAAATAGAACACGTATTTCACAGAGCTACCTGTTCAAGTGCAGCGTTACTTTTCCTGCAGTAAAAAAAAAAGAGAGATGTTCAAATGCTTTTGTAAAAAACATATAAAATGTATATTAAAAATAGAAATCCATCTGTATCCCTCTGGAAGGTGAAAAGTAACAAGATGAAAAATGTTCCTTACAGAAACTTGGTGCCCGAATTCTGTCACCACTGCCAGTTGTGTATTTCTATAGAAAAAGGTTAATGGAACCTAAAAATCTCATTTAAATGTAATTCCATTGCAGTAAAATCTGACTGAATCCTTTTCTGCTTTGAACTGTAACTGTTTGGAATGAGTCTAAAATAGGGAAAGATGTACTGAAAGTTAAGCACGAAAGAGCTTTTGTGATTCCAGTTTAAAAAATTGCCTAAATGTTTAATTTCATGTGCAAATAAAATGGGGAATTCTTTCCACAGGCAATGGCTGCCCCAGAGGAAAAAGCTAAATTGCTAAAGGAAAAAAAATCTAAATTGCTATTGGATAGGGGAATGTCTAGAGGTACCACAGTATTTGCAGACTTGTCGGATTATGTGAAAGCTGAGTACCTAAGAGAAGGAAGTTGATTTGCTTTTCAGTATTCACTTGCCTGATTGCTTGCATTGCTACATAGATAACACTATTACTGTGGAGAACATACACACATCATGGATCTTGTGGCAGAATACTTTTTCCCATTCATCCCCCAAAGAACTGTGATTATGTAAAGTTTGTAAGATCGTTGTTGCTTTATGAAAAAAGCCAAAGCAAGAAAACTCTCTAACTAGGCAATTTGCTACATCCTTTTAAAATATTGAGTTATAACAGCATCACTTATATGGTTACATAGGAATCGCCATTCAAACTATGAAACCCCCTCAATTTTTTGCAGATTGTAGAATCCCAGATTGGTTTGTGTTGGAAGGGGCCTTAAGGCTCATCCAGTTCTAATCCCCTGCCACATACAGGGACACCTTCCCCTGGTCGAGGTTTCTCAAAGCCCCATTCAACCTGGCCTTGGACACTTCTAGGGATGGGCAGATGGGTCATCTCAGCTTAACTTAGCTCCTAGTAGCACCCTAGAAAGTCCAAGGCTTCTGTCCAGTAGAAAGATCCTGCTGTCAGTTCTTAAAGGAGCTTAAGGGACAGTATTGTTACAGTGATAATGACAGAATTACTGTAAATCTGTGTTTTTGTTTATCAGTTGCATTTTCAGGCCTTGGCTTTACTACCTTCTACTTAGCTGGAAAGTTACATTGCTTCACGGAAAGTGGCCGGGGGAAGAGCTGGCGGCTTTGTGCAGCAATTCTCCCACTCTACTGTGCCATGATGATTGCCCTGTCACGTATGTGTGATTACAAACATCACTGGCAAGGTGAGCCATGGAGATACCTTTTTTTTCTACTATTTTTATTAACCTTGTATTTCTTTGATTATTTTAATTAAGTCACATGAGTTAACACTCATCATAGTGTGCTATAGATTTTCCTTGCTCCTGGATTGATGCTGAGGGTTTCAGTGTCTGAAATTTTACTGCAGGGGTTCTTTACTATTCTGTATTTTTACATACACAATGTACATCATCGTAGTTACATACAAATCTAGATCAGTGTTTTTTCATATCATCCTTTTTACAAGCGTACATATGTGCCATAGCTGTCCTGAATTGATCCAGCTGTAGGCTGCATCTGGCCCATTAGAAGTTCTGCCTAGTCCATGCCTACTGCTTCTCCATGTATCTACAAGGTGCCTGTTGGATACGTGGGGGACTGCTAATATATGGACGCATGTGCATTAGACTAGACTGATGCATCTGTGTGTAGCTAGTCATTGCAAATATGCATTCAGTCATTTGTATTCTGGGTATTGGATGCACGATGTAATACACTGCTTTTCATTCATATCAAAATATATTTGGCATGAGGTGGGTTCATGTTCCCTCCTTGAGAAATATAGAAACATTGCATACCAAGCTATATAGCATAGATTGTAACAGATTCTGCCCACACTGAAAAACTTGCTGCAAAGTTTGATGCTTTCTGTTCTCTCAACTTTTTTGGCCAAGGTTCTAATTGCTCCCAAGGTGTCACCTCTACACTTTCCAAAGTCAGGTCCTACTTAAGGAAGAGAAATATTTTATTTTCTTGTTATGTCTTGTTAAAAATGATTTTCCATAGCTTTGCACTGCATCTGTTTTTATGTCGATACTTTGTTATATCGTCTAGTTATTAGCATTGGATTCAGCATGGTACCATACACATGGCACCAGTGAATATTCATCAGATTGTAACTGCAAATAAACGTTGAATGTATTCAATATGGATGAGGAGGTTATTGAAGCAGCATACAGTGTCTTTCATGATCATAAACTATATCCACAAAGCTAAAGAAACATGCCACACAATGTTAAAGCTTACCCTTGTGAAGGAGTGACAGTTATTGACAGAATAGGAGATTGTGCTTAAGTCTTCAACAGCAGCATCTGATATATGAGTGAATTGTATAAAAGGCCTGCTTGTGGATGAACCTGCATCCTTAAAACTCTACCTGTAATCAACAACAAGGGATATGCTTAAGTGAAGCATCAAGAGTCTGAAGGATGCTTAATCCTAAGTTTTATATATGCAGATGATATGGTGTTTGGTACGTCTTGTTAAAATAAAAGATAGTATCAAGCCATATTCTAGCCAGTACCTTTTACCTCACTTCTGTTATTGTTTGTGTTCAAATCTGAGGATTTCAAAGTCAGTGTGTATTTTCAGTGCTATTTTGCTCTGATTGCTTGAAAATGAAACATATGATCTGGGGAGTATATTAGTAAGACAGAGGGAGAATCTGACAAATGAACAAATCCTCTTACTTTTCCAGTGCTGTGTGGTTCCCATGGAAAACTTGTAATTGCCTATGTGTGAGAGCTGCAAATCTCTCATACACTGGCCTTATTTTATCCTATTTTATTTTCTGGTAGGAGTATGAGATAGCAAAGAGCATCAAAAAAAATCAAAAGGTGTCAAATCAGTTATCGGGCATGCTTATAGTCTTTGACCTCTCAGGTTCTTTTAGGAAGAATTCACCCAGCTTGAAATGGTCCTTGACAGCTGTCTTTCTCAGGAGTTACAAGTAAAATTAATTGTTCTAGCTAGAGTGGCTCACTTCTGAAGGAAGTTAATTTTCCATCTTACGTTCTACTTGCTCCTTGTCTGCATTGGAGAATTCCTTCTGGAATACAAAACAAGAGTAGATCTCTTGTAGCTGTCTTTCTGGGGATACTTGGACAGAGACAAGGAGCAGACTGCACACAGTGCAATAGTTTGTGGTGTAGCTCAGTGGGAGAGCTCTGGATGCTGTATACAGCATAGTTCAGCTGTATTGTTCATAAATAGAAAACCTGATGGTGGTCATTGTAAATCATGGCACACTAGAAGAGGATACATGGATTGCTTACTCACAGATGTTGGTCAGAGGAGATCTGCAACATCATGGAGGCCCCATGGAGGCTGTTCTGTTCCCCTTGTTCATCCCCTGAACACAGCCAATTGTCTAGATTTTGGATATTCAAACTCTTGGAGATGTCCCCAACAAAATACTGACTTGTGTCCCATGTGATTGTGATATTGGGCTCCAAATTCTTTATGAAAATTTATAGTTCACAGTTTCTGGGTTAAACACTTCCAGGTCAACCAAATGTCATTTTATTTACAGTTGTTACCACTGCCTGACCTTTCCACAGTAACATGCTTCTGGTTTTGTTGCTTTTCTTCTCTAGATGCTTTTGTTGGAGGAATCATTGGCCTCATTTTTGCTTATATTTGCTACAGACAACATTACCCTCCTTTGGGTAATACAGCGTGTCATAAATCTTATGTCAGCCTGCTAGATCAGAACTCTGTGAAGAAAGAAGAGAGACCTACAGCAGATAATGCTACTGGCCTGCCTCTAGAGGGAATAACTGAAGGTCCTGTATGACTTTAAGAAATGTGCAGAATGAACTTTTAGCCTTCTCACATTTCCTCCAAACTGGTCTCTTAACACAGTGTTTCTTACTGTACGTTGTTTTTCTTTTGTTTCTTTCCTTTTTATACAGAGAAAATAAATATTTTGGTTTTAATGGCATAATAGCCTCATACTTCTAAAGTTAAGTTTTCAGTTCATATTGACTTGGTGAATTATCTGTTTTCAGTCTACTGCGAACAGATAAGCTACTTGAGGGAAGGGGAAAGAACATGAATAAAAACAATCTTATGTGGAGAAATGGGTAAGAAAGTAATTTTAAGAAGATGTGGTTGAGGACAGGGTAGATCTGGAAACAGATTTTCTAAAGTATCTTCTAGCAAGCTCTGGTCATCTTCAGCACTCATTGATTTTGATGGGTGGTGAATACACAAAGCACTTTTGACCAGATGCTCAGCATCTGTTGTGTCTAGACATTTCTCTATATAATTTAGTAAGTTAGGGCATCATCTTTATGTTTAGCTTGTTGCCTTCTAACATTAAAAAAATCTCCACATGCAGGTAGAACTTTGTATTAATTGTCAAGTTTTGGCAAAGTCATTCTAGTTACTACTAGAGCTATTAATGATCAAGCAGCCAAAAGGTGTGAATGGGTAACTGTTTGTAAGAGCCAAGCTTCATGCATTAGTGGTTTCACAGGATAATTCTAACAGTCAAGAAATTCCACACTGTTAAAATTGTTATATAGCTTACAGAAACATATGTTCATAGGAAGGATTAGAAACTTGGTGTTTAAACAAAATCTGATTTTTTGAGGGTAATCACAGTAATTACTGCCAAAACAAAGTGAAAGAACACCCATGATATTCAACAAGCTGAAGTCTTTGAAATAAGTTTTAAAAAACCCTAAAACTGTGAGGATAAAGAATCACAATGTTTTCTGTGAATCTTGATGTGCCACATTCATTCTTATGTAGTGACTCACTGCAGCATTGACAGTCTAAAGAAATGTAAAGATTCTTATTTGTGACTTTGGGCGCACAACCATGAATGCTTGTGATGGTCTCCAGCACTGTAACATATCCATAGGAATGCTTGAGACAGTTTTCCACTAGACCCGTTCCACATTTTCAGCTCATCATGTTCTTGAGCATGGTGTCTGCAAGAGTTGGCTTGGTAGCTGGATTGAAACTCACCTGAATCAAAACACTGTTGGTATGGGGAAGATTACCAAGTGTATGATTTTAGTTAATTTATTATGGGTAGGACCCTGTTTTATTATGTATGCACTATGCAGTATGCATCCCATTCCTGTGAAATGATGTACCTTTGGGTGGCAGAATGTCAGATTCCAGATTTCTTTTTTCCCTTAGGTATCCTGTGAAAATGCAGGCAAATGTTCCAGACCACATCTTGGCAGTTGGACATTTCTTATCTGGAGCTGCTGGTTAAAGCGATCAAGATAGCGCTGATCAACGACCATTATTACGGTGCTTTAGACTGGAGGATACTGCTGCCATAATTATAATTTCTGTGTTACTGTTGGAATATGTATTGGCCTTGTAGACATTTTGTGATTCAAACAGCTCAATGTCTTCATGTAAACCTTGTCACTTACTTTTCTCAAAGGGTAAGCTTTGTAGATTTTTCTGAGAAGAGCTACTTCCTCATTGGCAACACTTGAATTTTTATAGAAAGCAAGTAAATTAGAAACCCTTTAAAAATAAACGTAGTAATTGTGTACAAGAGGATGCAACCTTGCTATGTATAAACTTATATGATGTTTGGAAATAACTATAAATAGGAAATGACATTAAGGGACAAAACGTACAAGGCATGAACCCAGGAGGGCTCTGTAGAAATTAGGCTTGATTTACTGGTAAAACTGATACCAGTTTGAGTGCATCAGTTAGAGACAGGCTTTTTTTCTGACAGTTGCAGTATTCTGAGCTCTGGAATAGAGACAGTTATCCAAATGTAACTGGGGTTGCTGGTGTATATATGCTAGTTCACAAAACTAGCATCAGCAAAGCAAAATTATTCCAGCATTGCATTTGCACTGGATTTGACAAAGCCCTCCTCTAATGTAATCAAGGTCTTATTCTAGAAACCCACACAATTTAGTGGAGGCTTAATCTTTCTATAGAGTTTTTAAACCATCCTACAGAATTCTGTAACAGGGATATCATTTTGTATTATTTCATAGGGGAGGATTAACGAAAGCCCTACAGTAAGGGTATCATGTCTTTACATTATACAGGGCTTAGCCATTAGCTTTTTCTTTCAGCAGGAACCCTAGTCTTCCAGGTTATATGCAAATGTTAAAAGGAAATAAATCTTAACTCAAAATTAGAAGTTTAATACTGATGCATAGAGCATTTTGCATGTTTTTATATAGATCTGGCTTATTCTCAAAAATGAGTGGGGCCTCCTAAATGTGCTGTACACATTCCTAGTATTTTAATGGCTTTTGATACAAACGAGCTATCTTTGGGATGAGGAAATCTTATACAGCCCTCAAATGAGTAGTGGCTGTTTAAAGATTGGAATATGAAGTGCAATGCAGCGTAAATACTTACATTGCAAGAGTAATTGGTGAACTTTGCCAAGCAGTAAAGAATAACATATTTTAACGGGAATAATTAAATTGAATGTCGTCAAATTGACAATGTAAAAGCTTTGATTAGAATGTAATTAGAATTATGAAAGACTTAATGAAATGCAACTTGTGGAGGGGTCTGTAGGCACTGTAATTACCAGTGCAGAGTCAGCATAAGGAAGGCATTTTTGTGGATCAGTGTGTTTTAATCTCATGCTTTCTCAGTGTGAAGGAAATGTAACCTTGTAACACACCAATAAAACAACACATGAATGTGGGTTTATACATCTGTGTGTTATCATTTTTCTGTGAAGAATAAAAGTTACCAAGTTTAATTAATAAACCACATGGAGTATTTCAACAAAACAAGCCCTGATGTGACTGCATTATTAGCCAACAACAGCAGTTCCAAAAGCCATTACTGATACCACTAAACTGGAACAGCCTTCCTCCTGCTATCCAACTTGTATCCAGGAAAATGGATAAGTGTAAGTCTGCAAGGTTGAAATCTTTAAACATTTAACCAGCTAAACTGCAACAGGTCCCTTTCATGTGTCAAGTTCCACGTTTCAAATAGTACTGGGAGTGCCATATTTAATAACAAATGTGATTGGACTAGAAAAGGAGGACAGCATCTAATTGAACACAGCAGAAATATCCTGAATCCAGGAGAGCATGAGGTTGTGAACCAGTCAGCAAAACGTCCCACAGTGAATGCATATCTCAGGCAATGTGTTAGAATACAGCATATACACTGATTCATTCTCACATTTTCATGTATGCAGTTTAGTATGATTTGTCCCTCCATTCTTTTCCCTACGGATCCATCAAGTTCTTTCTATTTAATATGAACAGAGAACCTCATTTTCATTCTTTCTTTCCGTGGTAAAAAAATACTGTGCTATGGATTGGGAAAAAAAGAAGGAAAAAACCTTCCTTTTGTTTTCTGGTACTGAAATTCCATTGACTTCAGTGGAACTGCTCTGGATCACTAAGCACATCACATCCAGTAAGTGGAATAAAGCTTTCACACAGTTACTGCTCAGATTCTTACATTTTTAGAAGCATAGTTAGCAAAATATTGCAACTGTTTTGTCTTCAATTTTGCTTTCTTGTGCTTTCTCCCAAGTTAGAAAACTGTTGACTTGCTCTGACCTAACAGAAGGGAAAAGGTCTTGAACACAGCAGCATCAGGATGATGGAAATGGGAAGGTCAGACACACGTTTCTGTTGCTTTTCAGGTTCAGAATGCGTACAGAATTGCTACAAGCAATACATAACAATGATTATGAAATTAATGTATTACCTACTCACCAGTGTTGCTGCTTACAACAGTGCTGTGCCAGCTGGAACAAGCACAATGCGGGTCCTCTGTGGAAGAGATACACTAGGTTTCTATTAATTCATGGAAAGATAACAGGAATTCTGCTCTTCATTACACCAGTGTAGCTGCTGCTGGATTGTGTGGAGTTACTCCACAATAATACATTATCAAAACAAAACTTGAGATTTTGGTCTTTCATCACTGCAGGCTGGATCTTGCTTCCAGTAAACTCTCAGCAGCTTAAATGTGAAAAGGAGACTGTATAATTCCTTTCCAAACATACATGTTATATAGCAGGAATCATCCTATTGTCGGTGTGCATTAAAGAGCAAATAGTTTCAGGGCTTGTGTGCCTACACACATCTTAGGAGGGACATTGTAAGAATTCACAGCTACCATTTCAACAGGGCAGGAAAACCTTCCATGTCAATCTGTGTAACAGAGAGGTTTAAAGCTGCGTGAACATCTGTCTAATGGAGAATTTCTTCCTTGCAAGAGACAATGCTGAACAGTTGTTATTTTTCTCCAGAATTCTCATGAACAAAGAGTTTAAACATCCTCTCAGGGGACTGGAGCACCTCCCGTATGAAGATAGGCTGAGAATGTTGGGGCTGTTCAGCCTGGAGAAGAGAAGCTGCGTGGAGACCTCATAGCAGCCTTCCAGTATCTGAAGGGGGCCTA